>JBCEWC010000226.1:0-67930 GCA_038996855.1 Solanum aculeatissimum
AGTAGGATTCTATATATTATTGTTATTCCTATTCATATTCTAAGCAGGATAGTATTTACCTATTCCTATTCTAACACAAGGAAATTGGTCGAAAAGAAAAATAAGATCTGGAGCACCATTCCACTCGGTTCTCTGTGGGCACTCTGAAAGGAAAGAAACTACAGATGCTTTGGATGCAAGGCTGCAAATTTGTATATAAGTTCAAGTATAATGCTGTGTATCAATTAGTCATGTGGTACAATCTTGAGGAAGTATATGACAGATTTTTGGATGGATCTTTTGGAATCTGTACAAGAATACATAGGGACTGATCTGGCTAACCTACTGCACCCTCCCAGTTCTATCTCTTGGACTCTTTCTGCTAATTTTGTTAATGAATAGAGCTCTCGCTTGCTGATAAAGAAGATCTTGAATAAAGGATTTCCCATAAAGCAGAAGTTCAATGGCCAGTGAAACATTATCCAGATCTAAGGAGCAAAAGAGAAACCATATATGCAGAAAAAATCAACAGCAATGAAGTCTTCAGTGCAAAAATATTTCATAAAAGTACAGATCTAGAATGTAATCATGTGCCCTAATCACCAGAAGCTGCAACACATCTCTCATTTCACCAAGAGGGATTTGAATTTATGTCAAAAGATTTTTACTTGGTAAAGCACGTATGGAATTGTAATAAATTGCAGTTATGCTTTATATCCAATGTATCCCACTTGTGGATTACACTGTGTATGTTGCTGTTGTTGCTGTTTTATATCCAATGTATAAACTGTATCCTTGTGAAACATTATAGGAGAGTTCTGCTATGCCCTTCCATTTTATGAAGAAGTTCAATTTTTGTAAATACTGATCAAATATAATTTCATCATGTTAATGAAACTTTCATTCCATCCACATATTTATTACACAATGTGCCTCCAAGGACATCTTACACAATCTATTGCCTATATAAGCTCTGCCAAAGATCAAGGAGTTTTGGGCATTTTCCACGAGCATCTAGTACAACAGATCAGAATAACACTGAAGAATACAGAGGAGTCAACACTTGCAAAAAGGGTTATCCAGTTGAACTATGGTAAATAAGATCATGGGATAACTAAGAAAGTCAACTGCACTTAAGGGGCTGGAGTCTGGAAATTCATATAAGGACAGGAGTTTTTCTCTAGCAAAGTGTCAGTCAAAATAGGCGATGGCAGAAAGATCAAATTCTTGCAGGATTCCTGGCTTCGCCACACTCCCCTAAGATTGAGGTATTCCAGTTTATTCAGTTCTGATAATGTGTTTTGGATGGCTGGTGGTTAGGAAAACTGTTTTAACTCAAAAGGAGAGCCCTACAACTAGTGAACAGATTCTACATGTGTGAAATAGACGCAGAAACCAGCAATCATTTATTCTCACACTGTTCTTTCCCCTCTCAGTTATGCAAATTTTCTGAAATATTTAGGCGGCAAATGGACATGCCAAATTCAGCAGACCTACTCTCTTGTTGGAATAGAAAAGCCTACACAAACACCTGAAGAAAGTTGGAATACAACATTTGCAGCTGTCTGGTGTAGCATCTTAAAAGAGAGGGTGTTTTGAAGGACAAAAGAACTCATGTCTGAATATTAAGCCTGAGTGTTTTTGTTGATAGCTTCTTGTGTAAATGGGAACTGATAGATGTTTGTGAAACCCTGTTACAGTTCTTAAAATCTTTTGTATAGATAGGCAGGGTTTCTTTTCTTTACTTGCTACCTTTTTGGATGTAATCATAGCACATTCTTAGTGCTGATTTTGAACATCAATAACACTTACCATTTCAACAACAACAAAAAAAAATTGCTTGTTTCTGTTAGGTTTTGCCCATGACAGCTGTTTAACGCAGTGAAACTTGAAAAGGAGAGGTAAACAGCTTTGTAGTAGGTGTTTCTATTGATAGGTGGAGGAAGATGGTAGATATTTCATTTTTGCATTGCCCAGTTACCGGGCAGATGTAGAATTTTTTGTATTCATGTTTAGGATAACATGGGTTGTGTCATCTACTATAGAAGAGTTACTAAGACATGGATGTTTTATATAAGAAGCAAAGAGTTGAGGAAATTCTGGAGAAAATTACATTGGACCATTTGGCAAGAGAGGACCCAGAGCTGTTTCAAAGGGAAAACATCATCAAGACATGTCGTAAAACAACGATGTTTATGTAATCTGGCATGTTGGTGCATTTTGTCTGATGCATATGATGTGGAGAAAATGTAAGAATTCATTAGTAGCATACAGAACAGGGAGACGTTGTAGTTTTTGAAATAGCGATTTTACTTTTGCTTACTGATAAAAGAACAGGCTGGCACACGCACACACACCCCAACCCCAAGCCAGTAGCACCAAGCATCAGTGTCTTCTGCAAGCCACTCACCCTCTGCTGTTTTCTCCATACTTATGCTGGAGACCTACAACAGTTTGGTTTTGGGCCAAATTGATACTCTTTTTAGAAAAATTGATGCCAACTAGATATCTTTTTATTTTATTTTTCATTTTTTTTTGGAAGTAGAGTAGGGAAAAGAAGAGCATTTGGGCTATATTTTATCCTTGATGACACTCAGGTGAACATCACTTGAGCTTGTCTGAGATTTCAGCCAAATTGCCATTGTTTTTGATATACTTTTATTTCCTTTTGATAAAGATTGTCATTGTATTACCCTAATAATAGTCAAATAAAGGTCGTGTATGCTTAGTGATGGCTTTCGGATCTGATCGCTGACAGCTATTTAATCTGACAGTATATAGTTTGCATTGCAAATTGAACTTTGTATGCATAATAGAATGAGAAAATGTAATTTCCCCAATATACGTGAGATTGTCCTGAAAAGTTCCATTAACAAAATTAGAAAAGAGCCCTCAGTATCCATCTGCATTGGTTTTATCAGCAAAGGCTGGACTAATATGACATAACTATAAGGAGAACAACAACAATAACTATCAGGAGAGGCTATATTAATCAGAAAATGAGATCATGTTGAGATGCAATATGACAAGAATGAATAATGCGTTTGAAAACTTATGCATACACATTCGAGATGGTGAACTGTTTGGAGCAAGAACAGAGAGGATAGAGAAAGATCACGCACCGTGACACGGTTATACTTGTCTTTCTTGTTGTAAACTGATAAGACATAAACCATCTGAAAGATATACATAAGAATAACACCCTCAAACAAAAATGTTAAGTATGTCTATTCATCAAGCATAAATGACAACACACGTCCAAAAAATTATTGTAGGACATCTTTCAAAATTTCCGAATTCAACTGCAATAAATCATTGTCTGCACAAATATTTCAGATTCAAGAAAATGAATTCACATTTATAATAAAGCTAATAATGCATAAATAACCATTATGAGTAAAGATGTAACAACCCTTCTTTTAACTCGGGAACCTAGTTAAGATTTTGGTTGAATGTTCATCAGTTCAATTATCTTAATTCCATCAATATTTTTCACTAAATTTGATCTAGCTCACTACTTCTGTAAATAGGTCATAGATGTCTATGCCTTTTTCCAAAAAGCTTTATCTTTTTGTTATGCATTATAACATAATGGATGTATTTTCCTAGTTATTTGGAACGCATTAATTTAGACCCTTTAACTAGAGAAGCGGAAATTTGATACTAAAAATATATATACTGAGGTAGGTTAATAATTTGGAGTGCAAAATACACGTCTGATTTAGACCCTTTAGAGACGGAATACTAAAAAAGCTTACACGTGGGGGAGATTGATAATCTATTGAGTGATATGTAAGAGAGTGGGGTTTGTGGAATTTTTTATAGGGTAGGATTAAGCCACAGAATCTATAAGTGAGTGACATTTCAAATATTTTAAGATCGGGCAATTTAAGCTAATTTTTATGAATCAGAAGATTTCTTTTGCTTTTTATTTGTATGATGCACTTGGATGTAAGAGGGACTCCTAGAACATCTCCCCCATCAATTCCCCCTCCCTTTCAAAAACTATCATCAATTTCCCAGCACTAATAGAGCATGCTTCTCATCTTTTTTGGCTCCCAGTGGTTTGAGCATCTCTAGGCCCTTGTCCATCATAAAAACCTTTTAATCCAACAAATTTTAAAGAATTTTCAACCTAAATATGCCATAAATTTGAACTCTGAAAATCACTCTAAATTTGTTCATCACAAGTAACCGTATAACTTAATACTTGACACATCCAGGTCATACAACAACTCAATTTAACCATAGATGGATTAAACAATACTAGCATTACACATCCAGGTCAGACAACAACTCAAGATCAACCATTAATGGATTAAACAATACTGACAACAACTCAATATCAACCATTGATGGATGAAACAATACTGGAATTACACATTTTAAGCCTATTGTGCTACTTTTCATTGTTAGATTTAGTAACAATAGTCGGTGATTGACTAGCAAACACGGCACTTGTTATTTAACGCAAAAATCAAACAGTAAGAAAGGGATTTCTTTTTACCAAAAGTATTTGTCATACATTCTTAAGTGGACTACACCCTCAATATATAACGCAAAAACAGATATCATGAATAAACAAATGAAATCATTACAACTCATGTTCCCATTTTTGTATTACCTGATTTTTCATGCGTATAAATTTCCAGTCTCTACCTAGACCCTACTTGTGGGATTACACTAAGGTATCTTGTTGTTTGTTGAACTAGAAGTCCATACAAAAAAATGCTAGATGAACAATGACAAACCAACAATTACACTTAGAAAAAGAACTTGATGCTCCATTAAATTTATCAGTGTCTCTCAAATAAACTTATTATTCCACGTATACTGGTCAGAAGCAAACAACAAGGGTAAAGAACAACTCACATGTCCATGATGAGTCTTAAGGCCTCGGTCCTCCACCCGACAATTGCCATCTATGGGAAGTGTCTTGATTGGAACCTAATAATCGCAGCAACATCATAAATCAATTATTAGGGGTTTAAAAGACTACTAGTTTCTTCACTAATCCTGCACTATTAGAAACAACTATCCAATGGAAGTTCCTAGCTCGCATTTCAACATCCTAGACTATGCAAATATGATATCCAGAAAAAACATCATTTGTGTAAGAATTCAATTTAGAAACTTTTCTCCGCCAAATCAAAATGTCAAGTAAATTTAGCTCAAAGTCACAAGACTCAATTCCAAGCTAGTCCTTATATACAATATTCATTAGTTTTACTTCACAAGGTTCTGATAATATAAATTGGACTCCTTAAGTGTTTCACTTCCATTTTTAGTTTGTTTCAAAAAGTGTGCCTCTTGCTCTATTTTGTAACTTTCTAACTCCAACACTCTACATGGCATGCCTAAAATCACAAGATCTAAAGCCATTTGATACATCACAAACATATTTAATTTAAGATCACAAAATTTAAAAGTCTAGCACTCTAGCTTATTTTCAAAGGTTGTAATCTACCAAGACTTGCAATGTTACTCTAAGTAACCTTATGAAATTATTCAAATTCAGGAAACTAACCACATTGTCCTGAGGCTTTCTCTTGTAGTAAGCCAACAATCGCGTCTCGAGAACAAAATATCGCATATGAATATACGATCTGCCAATCTTCCTCCGCCCATACCTAACCATCCACCCCTCATACACCACCTTTGACATTTCACTTCAAAATTCAAACTTTTGCTATCCCTTCTTCTCCAATTCTTTGCTGATCCCACCAATCAACAACTATATACACAACAAATCGCTACAAAAAAAACTGCCAAAAATCCGGAAGCTTAGAGTTTGAATCCTCACTTCCGCTAGTTCGATAAACACTATGCAACTCTATCCATCCTCACCTAATGAAGAAAAAATCAGATCTTTTCAACTAATCAGCAAAACCCCAAATCCCAAAATTCAAATTTGAAAACTCATACACTGAAATCCATTGAAAAAAAACTCTTATCAATGACGGCGAAATCTGTGGTTTTGCAAAGAATTACTCCACCAAAAAAAACAAGAAAAAATCGAAAAAATTCAACAAAAAAGTTGATTTTTGAATTCCAAAAAGATGATCGCAGCAGAAAAGAGTAGGAATCTATGAAATTCGAATCTTCTTCTGCAAAATTCTGGAAAAAAAAAATGAGCTAAGAAGTGTGTGTATAGTCAAAATATACGCGCACACCTTCTTTGGGGGTTTGTGCCTACAAATAACCTGTAGTTTTTGCGGGTATAATTTGATTTGATACGAAATTTTTAAAAATTATTTTATTAAAAGAAATTATTTTTTAAATTTATTTTTAGTTGTTATTATTTCATTTATTGATGTCAAACTATATACATTTTAATTAATATTAAGAATAATGATAATTTATAATATTTTTCTTATAGTTTTTAACTAATCTCGAAAAGTAAAATAGTGATGATTAAAAGTGAACCAAGAGAGTATGTATGTTAAAATTAAATTATTATTAAATATAAAAATATTTTATATTTAGAATCAATTAGAATAAAAAATAAATTAAATGTAAATTTGAGATAAAGAGAATTACTTTGTTTCATATTATTTGGTCTCTGTTGATCTGATATATTTTATAAAATTATTTAATTAGGAGAGTATTTTATTAGATTAGTTTAATTAATGATGTTTTGAAATTTAAATTTGATTACTATGATTTAATAAAATAAATAAGTAAAATAAAGTAAAGCAAGATTCAAAAAGAGTGATGTGTACGTACATAACTTTACACTGTAATTTCACAAGTGAGATTCAAAACGAATGACGTGTACACAATTTTGTCCTTACCTTGAGAAGAAAGAAAAAAAGATTATTCTCATAATTACAACAATAAAAATATCAATATGACTTTAAAATGTCACGGGTTCAAGCCTTGAAAACAACCTCTGACAGAAATGCAATGTAAGGCTGCGTACAGTAGACCCTTCTCCGGATCCTACTCATAGCGGGAGTTTTAGTGCACCAGGCTTGAAAGAAGTTGTTTAGTAAGGCCCAATAATAGATTCTATGAGATCTTGGAGTGGAGCCAACTCCTTTTTGTCAATCAGCCCAAATTCCTACAGAATAAACCATAAGAACAAATTATGTTGCATAAAGAAGTTCTTGACATAATCAACATTTTTAGAGTAACGAGGAATCATAGTAGTTCAGTTGGTTGGCTACAAGAACTTTCACCTTATTAGTGAAGGTCGGGTAGACCGTAGACATATGCAATGACCATGTCTAAGGCTTCGGAAGAAATAAAAACCAATAACATGCACAAACAATGGAGTAATCAACATTTTCAAAAGTTACGAGAATCTCAGTCGCTCAGTTGGTTAGCTATAAGAACTTTCACTTTGTTAGTGAGAGTCAGATAGACCGTAGACATATGCAATGACCATGTCTAAGGCTTCAGAAGAAATAAAAATCAATAACATGCACAAACAACGGAGTAATCAACATTTTCAAAAGTAACGAAAATCTTAGTAGCTTTGTTGGTTGGCTACAAGAACTTTCACCTTGTTGGTGAGGGTTGGGTAGACCGTAGATATATGCAATGACCGTGTCTAAGGCTTCGGAAGAAATAAAAACCAATAACATGCACAAACAACGGAGTAATCAACATTTCCAAAAGTAACGAGGAATCTTAGTAGCTCAGTTGGTTAGCTATAAGAACTTTCACCTTGTTGGTGAGAGTCACATAGAACGTAGACATATGCAATGACCATGTCTAAGGCTTCGGAAGAAATAAAAACCAGTAACATGTACAAACAACGGAGGAAGTCTCACTCAGGATCTACGAATAAGACGACTTACATGGGTGAAGAGTATGAAATGCTTGAAGCATGTATTCAAATGTGCTTCCTCCTTTAGACTCACAATCTTCTGAAAATGGGAGTGGTAAATATGTGCATATACACGAAAGAGACGTTTGAATATCGTCTTGACAACATCCTTGAAGTTACAAGGAAAAGGTGCACCTACAAAAACATAGCCCAATTGACAATGAGAAAAGGTAACATAGCATTTACTGAACAACAAAAGCAGTTGATTTTTGTTAGCTAGAATTCCCCATCCAACTCGAAGCCATCTACTCCTACACATCCGCTGTCTTCTAGGCTCCAACGAGGTAAGTTTTCACTTCACTCGAGATTACTCCTCCATCCAATTTTATCGAGACAAGAAGTTGATACGACTTGCATACTAGGAAGAAGGTTAAGTATGTCATATGAGTTGGGACAGAGGAGTATGGTTTACCGTTTACATGTCCAAAATGACGTTAAAACATGAGTCTGGAAGCTGTGTAATTAGTACTTACCAAGCTTTTGCGGAAACAAAGATTCATCATCCAGTTGAGTTTCAATCCAGTCCATCAAATATTCAACATATTTCGGAGCAGAAACTTCAATAGGCTTCTTGATTTGGACACCATCAGCCCACCTATATTCATACCTGAAACACGATATATGAAGAAGTTAAGAATGGTGTAGCTCGTTGAAGAATACTTCGGATCAAATTTCCACCTGGCCTAATCCTGGTGTTAATGTTTTATCTCATATATAGTTGGTCTTTTTGGAAATATATCACAAAATGGAAGGAAAATATCGTCACTTCTTAGTACTTTCCGCGTTAATCATGTAATCCTTATCTTTAATTTGGTTAAAGCTGCATCAAGACGACATCTTGAGATTGCGCTGGACACTTGGAACGCGCTACAGCAGTGTTAATGGTTTATCTTATAAGATCACTATCTTAGCCTCATTGAAGTTCTCAAACTGTTTAAGTTATGGTGACTCTTTTTTCCCGAAAGAACGATTAAATTGCATCTCAACAATGTATATAACAGAATTAACCTTGAAACAGCTTATTTACGAAACATACTTGGGGCCTGCAGTCATTGTCGGACAGTTTTCTGGCGTACAGAACTCGGTGAGGGTGCCATAAAGCAGATTCACCTGGTTGAAGAAATCTACAGCTGCATATTAAAGAATAAACAACCACCATTTAGTTAAACTTGATCAGCTTATATCGACAAGTAAGCAAACAGAAAGTAATATATGCAGCATTGTGTTCTCAACATTGGCTTCTAACGGAGAATCACATACGAGCATCATCATAGCTACTGTGGAGAACTTCTTTCCGCAATAATGTGCTGAGAATATGGTACATTCCACCAGCAAATATCGGGCTTATGTGAAAATATTATTTTATCCACAAGATGAGTGTTGCAAAGATGTGGATGCTAAGATGGTTGTGTGGTCATACCAAATTAGATAGAATTAGAAATGATCACACTCGACAGAAGGTGCAAGTAGCATACATTTAGGAAAAAATAGGAGAAGGTAGCTTGAGATGGTTTGGACACATTCTACATCAACCTATAGATGCAGCGGTCCGTAGGTGTGAAACTAAGGTAAGTGAAGGTGTTAAAAGGGGATGGGGTAGCCTAAGATTACATGGAAGAAAGTAGTCTCAAAAGACTTACATACCCTAAATCATGGTTTTCACTAGTTTGATATGCTAGAGGGTAACAAAGGAAACTTTTGGGGGCTAGCTCAACACGGAAGAGCATCACTAAGGACTTCATTCATGATACTCAACTACCTAGTCTTTCGCGAGACTTCAGATTTTACCTCTTTTGTTAGGTCTCGGCTTCTCCATTATGATTGCTTTTAGGATCTACAACACTTCAATAGACCATAGCCACTGATTTTAAGGTTAAAATTTAACCAGCGTGCAACCTTTCTTTTTTGTTTGAGCATGACTTGAACCAAAAGTAGGTTACATGCTACCTCTTTAGGATTTGTATACTGAAAAAGTACTATAACATGTAGTGAGCAAAATTATCGTCTCTATAAAATGGACATAGTTTTAGGACAACTCGAAGAAATGGGGAGGATAGACTGAAGTTCTGGCTCCAGAAGTCGAGATTTTGGAGATTATGTGTGGGCGAGAGTTCTACTCTGCAGTTCAATTAAGATACCGAGTACAACAATCACATTCCAATCATATCAAACAGCAGAAATAGAGGTAACATTGACGTGAAAATGGATGCCCGTCATTACATATGAGAAAACAAGAGGAAAAAGGGAGGGAGAGAGGATGTACTGTTGACAGCTAGCCATTCATTAATATCTTCCCCAGGAGGAAGCCTTACGGCCTCTCTCAAGTTTCCGCTGCCTAATGTAGAATCAATATGCTGTCTTAACTGTGCCCCCTGCAACAAAGAAAACGATGATCAAAGCAAGAAAGACGACCCGTTCAGGACCAAAAAATACTGCACTTTTCTCCCCATAATTCTACGGTTTAGATCAACTTGCAAATCAAAATAAAGACACAAGGGGAGAATGAATAACAAGCAGGATGACAAAAGGAAAATGAAAAGTCTCGCCCCCGCGGATCTAAACTCTAAACGTGATACACTTTAGTTTGTAGAACCAGCTAACTATATCAACTTTAACATACCAAAATTTGAAGATTGACGAGCTTACAAAAGCTCCACACAATGTATACGTCAAATCATTTGAATTCATTCACTCTTATCCTGACAATTTCCGTGTCACAGATGCAAATTGATTGCGTAATAGTACTTAAATGTCGAAAGCAAGCCAACTTAGCTATAAACTTGTTGAACACATAACAGCATGCATAACAAGGGAACGATAGTCTAGTGAAAAAGACACTCCATCTCCTACAATGAGTTCGAGATCAGTCACCAACGGTGCAGGTGAAAAATTGTCAATGACCCTGAGTTATACTGTCGGGTATACCGTGTCCAATAAAATCATAACGACAGGCGCATAAGAAGTTTTTTTCCCTGCTTCAAAATTTCAACTACTGACAAGCTTATAATTAGCACAAGAAAAATAATCAAGTAGAAATTGAAGCATGTTTTGAGGATTACAAGAAATCTCGTATCCCTTTAAATTTGATTTCTCCGAACAAGTTTTAGAAATTGGTGGGTATCAACATCAGCACGAGCAGTCAAACACTTAACATACAGGAAGTAACACCCAAAAAAACAAGACGAGAACAGCAGACTTTCTTCTTAAACTAGGAATGAGCATAACCTTACTCCCCGAGGGTGCACTCTTTTTGGGCCGGAATGTTCTCTGGTTCCTGTAAACCAATAGCAAATAACGCATCAGATAAATAACGCTACATGCCAATTCACCAAACAGGATAACAAAGCACATTTTCAAAGATAAACCGAAAATTATGACAAGAAACATAATGCAAAGTATACATAATCTACAAGAAATTCAAATGAAACTAGTAAATTCGAGAAATAATGTGATAGTCACCTTGAGTGGAAGCCTTCGAACCACAACTATTTACCTAGTGATTACAACTATTGAGTACTTAGGCTGTCAAACATAAAATCAGTAGGACTCGATGAGATAACGAGTTAGAGAAGACTTATGTTCACATTTTCCGCAACATGTGAAGTTTTTTATAAGTTCTAAAAGCATAGTTTTTCTCTTCTTATACACAACAGAACTTCCAACCTCCCATTTGATCTCGAACAACAACAACATACCCAGTGGAATCCCACAAGTGGGGTCTGGGGAGGGTAAAAAAGTACGCAGACCTTACCATTACCTCATAGAGGTAGAGAGGTTGTTTCCGGGGAACCCTCAAATAAAAACTATGTGGTAAAGTTTGATTCTTCTACATAGTACAAACAATCTTTACAATAGACAAATATATGAAAGCGCGCTAGCGCGCTATCTTTCCATTTTGGCAAATTCATCTCCAATTTACAAACATAAGGTACCACACGACTATTCGCTGAATACAACACCAGATCAAATATTTGATCTTGAAACAGTAATAACTAAATATCCTAGATTTCTATCCCAAAACAAGTGAAACTAACAACATAACAGTAATATACGTCAGGGGCGGAGCTATCCTACGAGTTTCAGGTTCACATGAATTAAATAATACACTAAAGAGTGATTTGGTAGTTGGTTCGAGTTATGCAACTACGAACAATACAAGAATTAGTTATAACACAATCTATATACTTATGCGGCTATATTCATGTATTAGTTATACCATCTTCTAACCTACATAAAATAATACATCGATTCCCTCCTGACTTATACATGTATTAGTTACACGAATTTCTAAATTGCAAACCAATCACCGTATTAATTTTATGCATAGTAAAAGAATGCTACCAACATGGTATATATATATTACTTATGCAGGATCTAATACATGAATAACTTACTTCCTAACCAGCTACCAAACAACATCTAATGGGATAAGGTGGGATATACCGCGACTTTCAACCGAAAAAATATAAATTTAATCACAAACGTAATCCTGAATATCCCACCTTATCCCATCAAACTTACATGAGTATAATCTCGTGATAACTTAGTCCGCAAACCAAACAACCGCTAAATATGCATATTATATACAACATGAATAAACTTAGGAACTCATAAACTTCAAATCCTGAATACACGTAAAAATAGTAAACCTAAGAAATTTAGCTCCTAACAAATTCCAATCGTCTAGAGTGCACAAACAGTTTACACAAAACAAAACAAAAAAATCATAAATTCAGAAAAAGAAAAAAGATCATTAGATTCATTATCATGAAAACATATAAATCATAAATCCAAAAAAAAAAAAAAAATTCACAATCATGCAAAAATAAATTTACAAAAAATGAAAATGAGATTAATTTACCTTCCAAGACCAAATAAACTCATTTTTTTAATTTTTTTTTTATATATATATGGAAATGGATTTCTAGAAAATATAATGATTCTTCAATAGATTTTTTTTTTAAGCAATGAAAAAGAGAAATGATGAAAAAGGGGGCAGAGGAAAAGAAGCTGCCCAGATTTGAAGGATTTATTTTTTATAATTTTTTGAGGGCAGGTAATTTAATATTTTTTATTCCTTCATTTTAACTAATTAATTAAATTTTTTTAACTCTTTGGTCATAAATTTTCAAATATATAAATTCTCATATATTTGACTTTTAAAAAAAAAAATATTTTATATTAAATATATTTCGTACAAAGTTATGACGATGCACATAATTAATATGAATTTGAAAAAAAAAATGAAGAAAAATATATTGTTGATTTGTATAAAAAAAACTACTATTACTATTTATAATTGAAAGTGACTTTCGTGAGTAAGTTCGAACGAAATTTTTTTCTAGAATAATAATTGTTTTTATAAAATAAAAAAAAATTGAAATAATTTTTAAAAATTTCTAAAATATTAAAATTTGATTGAAATTTAGTTTTTATTTAGTATTTAAGATTTTAAAATGTTTTTCGAATATATTCATCAAATAATTAAATTTTTTATATATAATTTTATATTAAATTAAAATTAAAATTAATTAATCTAAAAAACAAATAATTTTAGTACCTAGAAAAAATCGAAAAAGGCTGTAACGCACAGAAAGTGACGTGTTCTTGACCGCATATAATGCACGTGCCATTGACACGTGATTGTTTCTTTCGGTGTTTGATTGAATTCGAATTCACGTATTATAAAATTAACTTTTTGGTGACGATGCTACAACATAATTTTTTTCATTATCAGAAATTCCAATTTAAAAATATCGATTAAATATTGAGGAATTTTATGTGATTTTATTGCGATTCATGTTAATTTATTTTAGTGTTTGTTTGGTTTGATGGATTATTGAAAGGAAAAAATTAAGCGGATAAATAAATCTATACTAGTTAATTAGTTAATTAGTTAATATAGTAATAGTTTAAATTAATTATGACCTCCGGCAAACATCTAGTTGTAATTATAATTTGAATTTTGTATAATTTGTGTGGTTTATACAAACATTGTGCGCGAATTAAATTGTATAGCAAAATATACAAATGTTGTGAATTGTACAGCGAATTATACAAATGTTGTGCATGAATTTGCGAAATATTCAAATGTTACACAAAAACTGCAAATTGTATATCGAATTATACATATGTATACAAATATTGTGCGATTTATACAAATATTGTTATAATTACGAAATGTAATTACTCAAATTATAGCTATGTAGTATAATTGGACTTTATATGTTTGTTATTTATGAATTTTGCTCGAGTTCAAATAATCCTCTTATAAGGATTTGAGTCATGTATAACTAACTAATTATGATATAATTTAATATATCAATTGAAGTGTTAATTTATATGAAGACCTTAGACAATGGCGAAGAAAGTTCAAAAGTTGCGGAACTTAATGAATTGAAGTGATTATTCAGTAGCACATTGCTATAGGGAGATTAATCAAGTGACTAACGAGCTGGCTTTTCTTAGTCACAACTATAACACCAACATTTTGTATTCCAATAACGAAGAACTCACCTCCTAAATCAAAAGGCGTATAGCAATTGATAAATTGAGTCTTCTCGTTACGAGAGTCTCCACCAGCAGAAAGAGAGATTTTACCCTTCGACCCTTCTTGACAAATGCATAGACTACACTCATATTAATGTATAAATGGTACTAGTCATATTGAATACCTATCTTCGGCATTTACCTCATCATCTCAATTGTAATAGGCAGATCATCCCATCTTCCACGTATAGGGAAGATTTGGATTGTGAGTCTGCCTCAAATCAGTTGTAATAATATTTTTGGAGATGAATAAAAAAAAATTATTTGAAAAAAAATTATACGAAGATCGATATAATTGTAATAATATTATAAATTGAATAAATGCCTGATTAATTCAAATATAAATAAGGTAATCAATATACAAGTAATTTTTTTATTAGTAAAGTCTCATTTATTTCACTTCAAACAAAAAATAAAGTTATAAATCACTTGCAAATATAAGCTTTCTATTAAAAAATTGAAACCAATCTAAAAGAAAATATATGTATTATCCTTTAAAATATTATTGCCACTAACAACATCATGATAGTCATTAACTTGAAAGTAGGGAGATTCACAAGGTCGATTTGGATAGGTTATTGATCAAAATCAAAACTAAAATAACTTAATTGATTTTTAAATTCTCAAAATCAAATCAAATCAATTATAATATGCATATATCGATTTGATTTGGTTCAATTATTAACCATATTCAAAAATAAAAATAATGGATACATTCAAAACAGGAAAAAAGTGATAACAATCCATTCCAAATAAAAAATAGTTAGAACGACTGATATTATAGAACTTTCAATCACTAAATTTACAGTGAATAAAGTATCAAAATTCACCATTTTGTCCTACAAGAATAAGACAATGACATTCTAGTCTCACCAAGAATTATCATACACATTTATATACATGAAATCAAATAAATACTCTCGCCTTGAGCATTTATGCATTCATAAATAGAATAAAAATAAAATTTATTGAAAACATATATAAGACCTTTAAAATTATTTGTAAAAATAATGTGTTATGTATGTATGATTATAAAATATATGTATATAATTTGTCGGTTCAGTTTGGCTATTTCTTCAACTTTTTCGAACAAACTCAAACACAAACCAAACACTATCGATTTTTCAAAAATTAAAACCAAACCAAACCCAAACAAAATCGATTTAGTTTGATTTTTCGATTTGAAACAGTTGTTATCCAAACCATGAACACCCCTGTTGAAAGGTTATAAATGTAATATTTCCAATAATAGAATGTTAATCAACTTCAATATCTATTTTTTAGTTTCCTTTTATATATATCTTAAATTCATTTTGGGATAGTTTGTTGAGTTGATTCTATCATTCTCATATTAGTAATTATTATTATTATTATACCTTTCTTGAACAATAAAAAAAGGAAATAGGACACAATGCAACAAACAACTAAAGTAAAGTTCATAAATTGCACATGGATGAAACTTAAATGTGAAAATAACTTTGGTCCCAAAATTTCAAAGACTTCAATTACAAGAGATTTCCCTCTTCACTCAAACAAAAATTCAAAAGAAAAAAAAAGATTTGCCACCACTAGCTAGATCTTTTTGTAGTCATCATCCTCAATAATTATTCAACCTTAAGAACAAAGTTTACTTCTTTGGTGTCATGATTCATCCACATAACTATTTTGAACTTTATTTACACTACCATCTATGTCTTTTTGATACTAATAACTCACCTAAAAAATCAACATCAATAACTTAAAAGATAAGATGAATTACTTATTATAGTAAGTTGAAAATAATACTCATAATGTATTATATTTATATACTAAAAGTATTTGTAGATGCAACATCAAGTGAATTCAAAATTATGAAATCTCATGTTAAAATTTCAACAGAACTTGAATGGTTTTTTTCAATCTGTTCAAACCTTGTTGGTCCAATAAATGAGAGGTATCAAAGTTGTATTTCGTTAATTGTTTATTGTAATGACTAATTCATTGAATGTATTGATCTGCATTCTATACAAGAAGTTGGTTTGTATCCTTGTCTGATTAAGCAAGTAACAACGATAGAGGAAGTCTCTTTCTCTATATCTGTGTTGATGTGACACAACTAATTACTTTGTGAAACTAGTCGAGAGATGTATGTAAGTTTAACTTGTGAAATATACCATGTATATCCTATATAGCCAATCAAAATACGTGTAGACTGATGAGAACATCACCAAAATAAGCAAGAAGATTTGTATCATTGTCTGATAATCAGTTAAGCAAGAAACACCGATAGAGAAAGTCTCTTCCTCTATATATGTGTTGATGGGGCATAACTAATTACTTTGTGAAACTAGTCGAGAGACTCGTGTAAGTTTAACTCGTGAAATATACCACATATATCCTATGTAGCTAATCAAAATACGTGCACGCTGATTAGAATACCACCAAAATAAGCAAGGAGATTTGTATTCTTGTCTAATTGCTAGTTAAACAAGAAATACCAATAGAGAAAATCTCTTTCTTGACATCTATATTGGTGGAGCATAACTAATTATTCTGTAAAACTAGTCGAGAGATTCATGTAAATTTGACTCGTAAAATATACCACATATATACTATATAGCTAATCAAAATACACGCAAGCTGATTAGAGCATTATCAAAATAAGCAAGGAGATTTATATCCTTGTCTGATTGTTAATTAAGCAAGAAACAACAATAGAGGAAGTCTCTTCCTCCATATCTATTTTGGTGGGACATAACTAATAACTCTATGAAACTAGTCGAGAGATTCACGTAAGTTTAGCTTATGAAATGTACCACATATATCTTATATCGCATTCAAATAGGTGCAACTTGATCAGAACAACACCGAAATAAGCAAAGGAGATGTAACATCATTGGACCATGGACCACAAGAAGACATAATTTACCTCTCCCCCACTCTCTAAGGTCCCCAATATTATCACCTTTCTTCTTCAACCCCACACTTCTTTATTCCCATGTCCCAATGCTTCCTTCCTTTAAGCTTAAACTCTTGATTAACTCATAAAATATCAATGTTCAACCTCAAATTCCTCCATTTTTTAGAGTAATGGAAGTGTTAATCAATCTTAATCAACCCCCTTAATGATAATTATCCAAAACCCTAGATCTGTCCCCCTATTAGGTAACTCCATCAACCTTTGCTTCTTTAGTCTGAAACACCTTTATATTAACTGCAGCTGTGATAATAATTTCTGGGTGCACCTTTTTTTTGTCTGAATTTTGAAGTGAATATTTGGGCATTTTTTCTTTGGGTGGGAGATGAGTACGGCGGCGGAGACGGCGGCGGAGGGGTACAGAACGCCGTTCACGGCGGTGCAGTGGCAGGAATTGGAGCATCAAGCAATGATATACAAGTATTTGGTGGCGGGTGTGCCGGTGCCGCCGGACCTTGTTGTACCTATACGACGTAGTTTTGAACCCATTTCAGCGAGGTTCTTTCATCATCCTAGCTGTATGTTTCTCTTTCTTATTGTTGTCAATTTTTTTAAAAATATTTTGGTATTGGATAGCTTGCATGCAGAGCTTTATCCAAGATTTGAGCTTGATGGGTTTATCTTAATGTGTTAAAAGTCTCATCTTTGTTGAAAATTTGAGTTTTTTAGTCTAAAAAGATACTGGGTTCTTCCTATCCATTTAAACCTTTGGTAGATAGAGTTATCTGTTACTTGTTGGTGGGGAGAGCTGCGCCCAAGATGGCTCGGACACTGCAGTTAACCAAAAGAAAAATGATGGGTTTGGATAAACTTAATCTGCCTCTGCTTGCATGTACAAGCATATCCTATACGATAGTGTTTAGACTGATAGGAAGAGATCACATGTTCTTTTTCTTGATTCTGTAAGTTAGCTTGTTTGTATATCATAGTAAGTATTTCTTTTGTTTGTAAACAGAAATGTCTGCATTTCTGAAAGGGAAGTTTAGTACGCTTTGATAGTGAAATTGGAGGATGTAGATAAAGTCGTAAAGATAATTGTTTTGTCATTGTTCACTTTTTGGCTCAATATTTTGTTAAGGTAGCATTGGCGGAGGCAATATATTCGCAGAAGGGATCATGTCTACTTACTATATATACGTAAAAAAAAGTTGACCTTGTATATACAAAGTGATTTTCTTGCGAACCACTTCTTCCCCACTAGCTCCGTCACTGTAAGGCAGTTCAATTGTTAGTAGCCATTGATTTCGTTTTCATCTCATTCCATATCCTTGTTTGAAAATTTGCTGATCCATTCATTTCAGCTTTCAGCTTATCTATGTAATTAGTTAGTTGTAGCGGAAACATTCTCTCTTTTATTCAGTGGGTAGGACTGCAAGATAATTCACGTTTGGGTTTGAGTAGGTTGCTATGGTGGACTATACCTTGGTGTTTCTTTGTTGTACAATAATGTAAGAGGGGGCATGTCAGTTTATTTCAATATCCATGAAGTGAATAAATTTCAATCTGTATTCTGGTAAAACTCCCATCTGTTGGAGTTCCGACTGCGGACCACCCAATCAAATGTAGTATAATGTTTTCTGTTCGTGCTTTAACGCTCTTCTTTTATTGTCGATCTGAGGGAGGGGTGTTGCTTCCCTTCTGTGTTTGCTAAATATGGAGCTTATTAGTTTTTATCTTCTGCTGTCAGTGGGTTACTACTCCTATTACGGGAAGAAGTTTGATCCTGAGCCAGGAAGGTGTAGAAGGACAGATGGAAAGAAGTGGAGGTGCGCCAAAGATGCATATCCTGACTCAAAGTATTGCGAGCGGCACATGCATCGAGGCCGCAACCGTTCAAGAAAGCATGTGGAATCTCAATCGACTGCCCCGTCCTTGTTGACTAGTGTGTCGCACAATACTACTGGGAGCAGCAACACAAGTGGAAATTTCCAACGTAGCAGCAGTGGAAGCTTCCAGAATACAGCACTATATTCTGCTGCCAATTCAGAAGGACCAAGTTATGGAAGCGCCACAACAAAGATGCAGATGGAGCCTACAACCTATGCGATAGATTGCAAGGGGTATGGGTAAATTTTCTTTGTCCTCTATGTTTCCTCTTATCCTTAGATGTTTTTGCTCTGATGTTCATCATTAATTACTTGGTACCTTTAGAAGAAATCTGAAGTAGTTGGCGTATTACTAAGTTAAGTGGATCTTCCTTCAGATGACTTATACAATGTTCATTGAAGTTTGGTTTTTGGCTGCACAAATGATGTTTAATATTGGTTACATGTGAAAAATCTTGCTTCTATGATCTGTGTTTCTGTTGCCGATTAAAGATGAAAATGTTACTCAAATCTTTTACATTTGGAAGGATTCTAAATAGGATATGTTGGATTATCATCCCCCTTTTCCCCCTCCGTTAAGCTTAACTTCCAAATGGTAAGCAGAATTTGGCTTATTTTATAAGTTGTATAACATCCAGTTTCATGAAATGCAAAAATGGCAACACAGGTATTTCCATGGAATGACTTCTGATGCTGATGAGCAGAATTTCTCTTTCGAAGCTTCGGCAGGCACGAGAAGTTTAGGAATGGGATCTAACACAGACAGCTTGTGGTGTCTGATGCCACCACAACTTCCTTCAAACCCCATGGTGAAACCAAAAAATGATTCTCAGTTGCTCGATAGCTCACAACAAATCCGAATGCCTAACCCATTTGAGCCTATGAATGATGCAACTATTTCTGGACAGCAACACCAACACTGCTTTTTCAGCAGTGACATAGGCTCTCCTGGGACAGTAAAGCAGGAGCAACGTTCAATGCGCCCTTTCTTTGACGAATGGCCTACAACCAAGGAATCATGGTCCAATCTTGATGATGAGGGATCCAACAAAAATAATTTCTGCACTCCTCATCTGTCCATATCCATTCCTATGACTCCTCCTGACTTCTCCTCGAGGAGTTCTTGTTCCCCAAACGGTGAGTTAACATCTTCAAGCAGCCTTTTTATCCAATTAAGGTCGCATTCTATAGCAGGGCAGCACTGACTTTTTGTTCTGCATTGAGTGTAGATGCTTGAGGAATGCTGCCATTGCAATAAGGAGTTTCCGGTGCTGTGCTGAGGAACAGATATGCTAGTCAAATTCTCATCAGTACGAGTCAAGGGAATGAACCCTGGCCTCGGATGTCAAAGTTACCTCGTAAGTTGCCCGAGAACATCCTGGTACCTTTGCATGTCTTTATGGTTTGACATGGTTTTACAAGACAATTGCAGCCAGTTTTTGCCATATAACGAAAATAAATAAATGTACTTTGCCTGTTTTCACTTTCTGGATTCCAGTTTAAAGATTGCAAATCATGTAATCTAGTTTCAAATAAGCTTATGATATTATAGATTACAAGTTCTTCTGTGTATCCTTTATTAGGAAGTTCTCATCTTTAGATATGTTTGTTTGACAAGTTTTTAGATTGTCTCGTTTTCTGTAGTTACATAATGCAACTCATCAACAATTTGAACGATAAACTTACCAGTAGAGTACAGAATAGAGCTATTTTATGATTGAGACTTATAGTAACAGCCAAAATATAAACATTAGTACCGTGTTTTTCTCACTTTGCTTGCATAATAAACTCCTTGAAATCCTCTAAAGCAGCAGTTGAACCAACAGAAAAATTAGCATTTCTAAATTTGTCACTTAACTCTTTAACTCTATTAAGAACTTGTTTATCCTCCATTAATCCCTTAATCCCTTGCATTATCTCTTCCTTCTTAACCTTTTTCAACCCAATTCTACTTGATGATACCATGTGACCAATCTTGAGATGATACCCAATTGCTTTTGCATTATAAAAGTTGTCACCCTAATTGGCCATGCCAATAAAGGAACCCCTTGTCCAATCGCTTCCATAGTCGAATTCCATCCACAGTGAAACATGCATCCGCCAGTCGACGGATGACTTAAAATCAACAATTGTGGAGCCCATCCATGTATAACCAAACCCCTTTTCCCAACTTTACTTTCTAAACCAGTAGGATAATAATCTTGATTCTTGGAAATTACCCATATGAAATTTTGGCTTGAAATTTCTACCAGTGCCTTTGATATTTCTTCATGTTCTTGTAAAGTTGGCATAAGTTCACTCCCAAAAGAAATGTAAATTACTGAGTTTGGAGATTTTGTATCTAGCCAATTGAGTATTTCTTCTTCTGAATAATTTGCCTTTTGACTTGAATTATTAATTGTTCTAATGTCTCTGTCATGAATTATGGATTTAGTAGCAGTAAGTGTCCAGAATTTGTGTGGCAGCAGGCCAATTCCATAAATTGGAAGTCTTGTTTGTTTTGCTAAGTATTCCAAGAATGTGTGCTCTAGTACATCATATGTGTTCACAAGAATGGCAATTGTAATCTTTACCTGTTAGAAAAAAGAAGAAAAAAAGAGAAGAATGAAGACAGAATTGTGTATGGGATAAAGAATCAAAACGCTCGATAGGGTTGTACATAAATACCGGAAAATCAAAAAATTGAATCGAACCAAACTATCTTCTCCCTTATTCTTTATAGAGGAATCCCCTAAATTCAAATAAGATCTTTTTCCGCTCCGTCAAAAGCCTAATTGAGACAAGTCAGCTCTTACTGTTCTCTGGTCTTTGCTCTTGAAGATCCGCTCTTGAGAACCTCTAACTAATTCGGTTCTTCGGTTTGGTGTCGATTTTGGGGTAGGGATTTTGAAATTTCGGTGCACGGAAGAACCAAATTTTATTAAAAAAAAATATTTTTTGTATACATATTAGACCAAAAAAATAAAATTATATATATATAAAAGTCATATAGTTAATTTGAAATATTATTATCCAAGATTTGACGATTTATATCATGTAAAAGATGTCTTCGTGTTTGTTTTTCTCGAGCAATAGTTGGAGGTGCAAGTTCTTGACAAAGATAAATATAGTTTTTTAAGCACAATAAGTGTTTCATAGGGGCACATTATCACTTAACATGATTTTAAGTTTTTAAGTGTCTTATACTTTGATTTTGTCCTTATTTTATTTTTTCGTTAGTTCGCATCGAAAAAATCATTCTAGAAACATCGAATCGAATTGAAATTTGTTAAAATCAAATCGAAGAATCAAATGCCAACCCTTAATTGTCGATTACTCATTTAAACTATACAATGAAAGGTGAGTGGTGGAGGGTTACCTAGTCGGGGTTACCTCTCCTCTGCGATTTGCGAGCTATTGCATAAGAGCAGGGGTTTACCCTGTGCGCACCCAAAGGATAGCGACTGGGGTTTCCTCCCTCGAAGAAAAAAAAAAGTGTCACGTAAATTAATATTAATTACCTCTTGGACCCATATTGGTTCATCACCAGGTTGTGTTGGAAAAGATTTCTTCTTGGGTCCAATTAATGGTTTTTCTGATGAGCTATAGTATCTCCTAACTATGTCATCATAATCCATGGCGATTTCATCGGGTAAACCCGGAAGAAATCGGGTTTCACCTGGTAAAGTCGGATAGCGGATATTAGTAGTCACGTACAAATATTTTTTACGTAAAAACTTTATTCTCTATGTACAAATTGAGAAAGAAAGACACTACAAAGGTAAAACAAGACATAATGAGTATTCTATCTGTTCGTTTTTAGTTGTCATATTGCGTTTGTCGAGAGTTAGTTTGACGAATTTTCAAAGTTAAATTAGATTATATTAATTCGATATGTTAAAATAAAAATTTAAATATTCAAAAACTATACTAAAAGTATTATAAATTGTAATTTCTTTTCTCATATCAATATGATGGAAGAATACATATTAAAATATTAGTCAAGGTTCATATTGTTTGGCTTTCTCGAAAAGGAAACCGTAACAACTTAAAATGAACGGAGGAAGTAATAGAAAAAGTAGTGTAACATACCATAAATAGTAGAGTAATATGATGAACGAAGCACAAGAAACATCAGGTAGTACGTAGCAATAATCAAAGAACCACCCACCAAGCTTATCCCGCGGGAGCCAAGCAAACAAGATATAATACTTAACGACTTTCTAACCTTCTATCCTGACTCGCGACACCCAAAAAGCATGTGAGAAAAATTATTGAAATTTAATAAATATCAAATCTTGTAATTAGGATTTAACTATTAAAAGTTAGATTCATCGATCAAATTCAAATTCTGAATACGCTAACCTGGTTCGATGAACTCTACATCAGCTTTCCGAGCAGCATAATCCATGGCAAGGGAGGCAGCACTAAAAGGGGAGAAACCCACAATAGGCAGTTGAAATTTTGTGAAAACATCTCCCAAATAGGGCAATATCATGAAATCAACTATAGCGCAAATAATTTTTAAGTTATTATTTTTCTCTATATTATAAGATGTCAAAATCGACTCCACACCTTGTCTCAATTGCTTGTAATGTAACAAAATAGGTTGCGGGTCGAATTTAATTTCGGGGCAAGGAGGAGGCGGTATTGGGGCGTCAACGTCTAGGACGTTGACGAGCGAGTGGTGGACTAAGGAAGGGGAAATGGAGGAGGAGATATCAGAAGAAACGATAAATGTAGTTTTAAAGTAAAAAGAAGCGAGTTTTTTGCAAAGCTCAGTTAGGGGCAAGACATGGCCTTGCCCAAAAAATGGCGCTACTAAAATCTCCCCAATAGGTTTCTCCATATTGTTTTATGAAATTTGGTTAATTTTCTTCTATTTATCTTACAAAAAATTTCGAATTTATCTCTAATCAACCGTCAAAGTCTTCTATTAATGAAGTCGTGATGTGTCATGAACTAAAACGAGACAATTATGTTCTTCAAAAGACAAAAAAAATTTAAAAAAATTCTAATCTCTTCTGAGTCAAAACGTGATGACACGTGTAATTATACGTGTCGAAAATAGGAAACAAGTGTCCCTTGCTAGATATAAAGATTCATGTATGCAAATTTTCCATTTGTAGTGCTCTGGTTCATGCATTTTGCCCATTTGACACCTTGTTTGGATGGTCATTGTTACGTATTGTTTAATAATATATAATATTATAATATTTTAATAAATATAATATTAATTTGGATAGATTGTATCAATTTTTAAGTGGCAAAAACTAGGAAAAGGGGAAAGGTCATGATCAATTTTTTTGTCTAGGTTAGATTTTGATTGTTTTTAGTGGTGATCATTTTATATTTTCCGTGCGAATTAGTGTTTGGATCGAGTAAATGCCTATTTGGATTGACTTATTCTAGGCGATTTTAAGTTAAAATAACTTTTAACTAATTTTGAAGTGTTTGGTTAATAAAAAACAAGTCAAAAGATCATAAGCTAAAAGTCAATACAAACGGGCTCTAAGTTAGAAAATCAAATGGATATATTTATTTAATTGAGATTATCAGAGTTTAAAATTGGACCAATAATAAAATATAAGATAATATTTAAATTAATTTTTCATAATGCAATTTTGACGATTGGTCAAAAAACATAAGTGAGCCAAAAAAGTAATCAGAGGAATACTTTTACAACAACATACTCAGTAGAATCCCACAAGTAGGGTCTGGAGATGACAAAATGTACGTAGACCTTCTCACAACCTCATAGAGATAGAGAGTCCGTTTCCGAAATCAGAGAAGTACTTTTAACAAAATAAATAGACGAAGAGTACATTTAAACTTTTTTTGCGATAGTTCAGAGGCAGTTTTGACCCTTTTCCGCATAATTCAAACTCTCTCCCACTTTCATTCAAACAATAGTTTCCAAAATAAAAGAAATCAAAGCATGCCTAATAACTGCAACTGTAAATGCTCTTTTCTCTTCTACCTGTGCTCCCTACTGTCAATGGGAAGGTAAAACAAAGGCCAATGCTATAAAGTGTGCTATGTATATTGTGCTCCTCTCCATGTTGCTTAGCTCTTTGAACCTGCAAGAGATCGATACACGACACATGAGAAGTTTTTCAAGTTTGGATTGCAGTAAAAGGAGGATACATGAACGTGGATTCGTTTATGGTATATATCGGATATGAGTGTTTGCAAGTATCTGATACAAGGACGTCAAGTTTTTCTTTTCGTGTTCTAGTTTTTATGTCATGGTTGTGAAACACTTGTTTCCCGAATAAACAAGTTAACGCAGCAGTTACAAATGACAGCACCACAGACTATCACAGATGACAAATGAAAGTATCAGTAAAGGGGACATTGGCAATAGAAGAATATTGAAACAAGAACGTTCAAGTTTCTATAATGGACCTTTTCTTAGTTTTATGAGAACAAATGATTGCAGATAGAGTACCAGCTTCCATATCAAGAACATTTAACAGCTTAACACAGATTCTCGATAAGAGTATAACACAGTTTCAGTGAACTAGAAGGAAGCAGTTATCATGTTCAACGACCCCCGAAACAAGTCTGGAAGGAAACAGTAATCATGTTCAATAGAACTTACTTGTCCCCTATGACAAATAGTCTAATATTACACGGTTTAAGGAATTAGAACAAACAAACAAACAACAACAACATACCCAGTGGAATCCCACAAGTGGGGTCTGGGGAGGGTAAAATGTACGCAGACCTTACCACTACCTCATAGAGATAGAGAGGTTGTTTCCGGAATTAGAACAAAGTGACATGAAAAGCCTAATCATGGTCAAACTGCATTACAGTACTACTTCCATTTGTGAGCACTCAGTAGCATACCTTTGGAAGGATGAAGTAAGCCATTGATGCCTTGTTTTAGACGATCCATACATTGATCAGGAAAGGACATTTTGGTTGGTATTTCAGACGAATCTACCACCTTCCCAACTGATTCTTTGACCCTTAAGCTTGAAAAAGTTCGAATCACACTTTCTTGCAAGCCAGAAATATTTGAATCAAGGCAACACCAACTATCTTCCACAATGTTTCTCATGCTTTGTATATCAGTGGATCGAGACATCTCAATAGCACTACTTCTGACAGCTGAGAAGGCTACGAAAGAATATACAAGTAACTAAACAAATCAACTTCAGCAGTAGTTTCAAATCTCAGACAGTTCGCAATATTGATCAAATATAATCAAAAAGTAATATACCCTCCATTTCAATTCGTTTGTCTTACTTTCTTTTTTAGTCCGTTTAGAAAAAAAATATCCATTTCCTTTTGAGATAACTCTTTAATTCTAACTTCGCACATGACATGTTTAAGATCATAAGATTAAAGGTATTTTGGCACATTCTACATATCTTTAGTTTAAGACCTAATATTCAAAACGTTCTATACTTTCTTAAACTCTGTGACTAGTCAAAATGACAAAATTAAATGGAGGGAGTAGAAAACATAAAATGTACAATTCATTAAGAAGCATGTCATGAAAAGTTGGTTAATGTTACCATTGTAAGGAACTGTGAAGATGTAATTGGCAGGAAGTCCAATGCCAATGCCGAGCAGAGAGAAGCCAACGCTGAATCCAACACCACAGCCAGCTCCAACATAACCAATAGCCTCAGGACCAAATCCAGGCCCCCATCCCACCCCACAGCCAACGCCTATTCCCATCCCCCAGAAGGCTCCATATGTAGGATGCACTGGATTCCATCTCTCATATCTCCTGAACAGACCCTTTATAATCATTTCTACCTACAATCAATCACAAGTCCAATAGTCTATCAAATATTGTTGAGAGATGCCTTAACATTACCAAAATGGAAGTGCTAAGTCTGGAGAGGGTTTAAGAGCACAACTTGTGTTTCTCAACTTAGTTAGCCTTCTTTAAGCAATGAAACCTCAAAGTTAGCAGCAACATTTCGAAACAAAATGGAGATCTCAGTTTACTTGGTTCACACAAGTTATGCTCTTAAGAATTAGAGAAAGCCCACAAGAACAAAAAGAGCGCAAAAGCTACAAGGAGACATGGTACAGTGGTTCTCTTGGAGTATACTCATGGACTTCAAATGGTGAATATTCAGTCACTAAAAGCTGCAATGTGCTGATAGGAAGACAGGAAAGAATGCAATAGGCGGACCTAGTTTGGAATTCTCTTATGATGACTAGACACAGGTTCATCGTTTGGCTGGCCTACCAGAACGGATTACACACTAAAGAAAGGCTCCAAAGGCTGAAAATACTAAATGGAGATGTGATCTGTAACCTCTGTGTGGATGATCAGGTGGAGACGCAACAACACCTATTTGTCGAACATCCACAGACTAGAGAAGTAGAACAAGCTTTAATTAGTTGTTCAGGAGTTCCATTCAATCATCAAACAGTTCAACATGTTTTGCAGTGGCTAAAAAGGAGGAAATGGAAAAGTTTCACAAGGAGGTGGCAGCTGCAATTTTGGGAGCATTGATATATCATACATGGAAAGCTATGGAAACAGATCAAGAACTAGATGACCCAAACTGTGGAGGTGATCAACCAAATACAAGAGGAGGTGAAGGAAAGAATAGGATGCCAAGAGAATACGAAACGGGCACATAGTTGTAGGAATTTAATACAGCAACAAGGAGGATAGTGAGACAGATGAAATGTATAGCTGATTACTGAGGCACTAGCAGTCCAATAACCTTCCTGGAAGGAGTTTGGATATAATGTGCTCTTTAGATTGTTTATTACAAACAAAAAAAAGAGTGCAAAATAGCACTCCTTAAACAGTGAAACCTCAAAGTAACCAGCAACAATTACAAGTAAAATGGACAATTTCAGTATACTTTGATTCACACAAGTTATACTCTCAAAATTAGATAAACCTCCAAGAACAAAAGAGCACACAAAGCCTTCTTTTAAACAAAGAAACTCAAATAAGCACAACACTTACACTTGAAATAGATAAATCAGTATTCTTGATTCACACAAGTTATGCTCTTAAGAATTTGAGAATACCCCAAGAACAAGATAGCAAAAAAAAAGCTTTCTTTTAAACAATGAAACCTCTTCAAAATAAGCAACAACAACTACAAATGAAATGGAGAATTTCAGCATCCTTGATTATGCTCTTAATAATTAGACAAAAACCCAAGAACAAAATAGCCTAATTTAAACAATGAAACCTCAAAATAAGCAACAACACTTAGAACTGAAATGGGTAGTTCAGTATCCTTTATTCACACAAATATGCTCTGAAAAATTAGACAAAAACCCAAGGACATAATAGCCTAATTTAAACAATGAAACCTCAAAATAAGCAACAATACTTAGAACTGAAATGGGTAATTCAGTATCCTTCATTCACACAAGTTATGCTCTTAAAAATTAGACAAAACCCCAAGAACAAAAAGAGCTCAAAATACCCTTTTATGAAACCTCATGAAAACAAGCAGCAACACTTAGAAATGAAATGGACAAACTAGAGACATTTGAGGTTATAACATGAAAGGGTACTGCTCAATGAAACCTCAAAATAAGCAACAATACTTAGAACTGAAATGGGTAATTCAGCATCCTTCATTAACACAAATTATGCTCTTAAAAATTAAGACAAAACCCCAAGAACAAAAAGAGCTCAAAATACCCTTTTATGAAACCTCAGGAAAACAAGCAACAACACTTAGAAATGAAATGGACAAACTAGAGAGATTTGAGGTTATACCATGAAAGGATACTGCTCAGTGCTCAGTAGCAGACTGTCACTACAATTTTCTTGAATCTTGGAGGGGACATGACTTGAAATTCGATCGGAAAATCCTAAATATGCCAGCCCTTGTTGGTTGCAAAAACTAACACTACTAGAAACCTCTTGAGGCCAAAATTGGTTCAATGTGATCTATCCATAATAAATGCTTCCTTCATGCCATTTTAGGTAACATCGCCTTTTACTTACACGTTGTTTAAGAAAAATAATAATTTTATAACAAACATTACAGAGAAAATTAGAATTTTTCTGGGTGGCTATAGAGTATTTCGGTGATAAATAAAGAAATTTAGAAGTCCTTCCACGGCTAGAAGTCCTTATTTTATCATTTATTTTAATATAGTTTAAAAGTCAATATTATAAATATAATTAAATAAAAATTTAAAGAAACATGATGAAAAGACGATTTTGTCTAAAGAGAAGTCTTTTAACGAAGGGCAAAAAGTTCAAACAACATTTCTAAGGGTCTTCACACTTTTAATATAGTATAGATTATAAAAAAAGAATTTTAAAGTTAAAATATTTTTAATTATAGTAAGATGATATTTTTTTGACAGATTAAAAAATATATATATCATATTGAATGAGACAGAAATAGTAAACGATATAGGTTAAAGTACAAAAAGAACCCATGAATATCATATATATTTATATATTTCACTTTTTTTAAAAATAATTTCATCTAAAATTTGCCACTTTAACTTGAACGCCTTATATTCTAACTACGTGTTTTAAAGTTACACAAATTTAGATCAACACTATTATAATATTACTAACGACTTGGGCCGTTACAATTTTGAACCTCTGACCCTCCTAAATCTTTAAAGATGAAGGAAGGGTCATTTGCTTCATTGAATAAGATGGACTATTTAGGATTAATTTTAAAAAATTATATTTCTTTGATTGAAAATATAATTAATACCAAGGAAAAAAATTATGCTTGAATTTGGCACTTCTCTCTTTTCAAAGATGAAATAAATTAATCACAAGATTATAATTCCAAAACTATAACTCTGAGATAACTTTATTCACGAACCAAATCATCCTTAAACTATCAACATATATAAGTTCAATACTTTTCTTTAATCATCGTATCAAGTTAAAGAATGTCACATAATTTTTTTGGGGACCTTGTAGAGCTTTTTTGGTTTGTTTGTTTAATATATAGAGCTCTTTAGTATTGAAGACTTTGAGATAAATTTACCAACATGGGCAATATGGTAAATTAACCATGTTCAACAACTTATAGATAAGCTTTTTACATAAATCTTGAACAAAAGGCATCACAACCAACCAAACAAATTAGAACAATGTGAAGAAAGTTGCAAACCAAGATAGTGAAGAAGAAGAAGAACAACAAAATATAATAAAATGGAAACATGTTCATTTCCAAGAATAGTACTATCCCCCTTACATCCACTTACCTCAAAAAACAAACACTTTTACATTCCCAAATCCAAACATTTACATAAAAAAACCACCCCTCTTTTTGCAACACTCAATTCTCCAAAAGGTTTTGGACCTTCCCCTAAGAAAATTATCAAAAAATTCAAGAAAGTACCAAAACAAGAAAATGAAGATCAAGAAGAAGATGATGATGATGATGATGGTGGGGATCAAGAAGGTGGAGTTATACCAGAGATAGTAACTAATAGAATGATAAGGAGAATGGGATTTTCAGTTGGTATCCCTTTGTTTATTGGTTTATTGTTTTTTCCTTTCTTTTATTATCTTAAGGTTGGATTAAAGATTGATGTACCTACTTGGGTACCTTTTATTGTGTCATTTGTCTTTTTTGGGACAGCCTTATTGGGAGTTAGTTATGGGATAGTTTCATCTAGTTGGGATCCATTGAGAGAAGGGTCAAGTTTGGGTTGGAATGAAGCTAAGAAGAATTGGCCTGTTTTTTGGCAATCAATTAGTGGTGGTGGGGGTGGGGGTGGATCAAGAAAGAAGTATTAGGACTTTTGGCTATGCAATGTGTTTGAATCTTGATCTTGTTATAAAATCATGTCATTTGGATTGCTTGTTTATGATTTAGGTGTTTTCTTGATTTGTGGGGTATGTAGAATTTTGCATAAAATCACAAAAGTAATTGTTAAGTTTGTTTATGTTTGAGATTATGGTAATTATATAACTTTACTCTTCATCTGAATCTTGTTATAAATTTCTCATCTAGATAGCTTTTCTTGATTTGTGGGGTATGTTGAATTTTGCATAAATGATATTGATAGAAAAGAGTGGAGGAAGTGTATTAGAGTAGCAGGCTAGTAGGGATAGATTAGTAGGTTTAGTCCGGTCTTTATTATCCTGTGATGTCATTATCTGTCTTATATTTGTTAAATTTATTGTATCTATCTTTTATCATTGTTTTCGTTATTCGTCGTCCTTCCTTGTTTTTTCTTTCATTTTCTTTGTTTTCGTATCCAGTTTATTCTGCCTATGGATTTTTGAGACGAGGGTTCCCCGATAACAGCTTCTCTACCTCTATGAGGTAGTGGTAAGGTCTGCGTACATTTTTAACCTCTCCAGACCCCACTTGTGAAATTCCATTGGGTATGTTGTTGTTATTGATGTTGATATATTATCACAAAGCGATTTTGAAGTTGTTTATGTCTGAGATTATGGTGATTAAAAGGTTTTATTCTCAATATAAGATTAATATTAACTTTGTATTATTTTTAAAAGATTTTGGTTCTCGCAGTTTATCATTTCACTATTAAGACATCTTGAAAGTAAGTCATATTTTGAAAGCTAATATCTAGCTAGTGTGATATACGAATATGTGACAACAGTGAATCTATTAATCGGTCATGATATATAGTATTGAGTTGACCATTTAATTAAATACGACTTGAATTATTCGAATATTGAGGAGTAAAACAATCAATCTATTGATATAACAAATTCTTCCAATGTATCATCAATAAGAACATTAATTAACCTACAATATACCACAATAAACTAGATAAATTGGCCACTTTAACAAGAATAAACAACTATATAGAACAACCAAAATTCATTATTATCGGGGGACTTACCTATATATACCATATTTAGAAAAAAATTATCATTTATAGAAATATGATTTGAATATATATATATATATATATATATATAAAATTCACTTTTAATACATAATGCAGATTTTTTAAAATCAAAATATAAGTTTAATATATTTTAAGACACTCATAATACAACAATAACAATATACCTAGTGAAATCCCACAAGTGGGGTCTTGGGAGGATAAAATGTACGCTGACCTTACCACTATCTTATAATACATCTTTATAATTTTAATACATCTTTTATACATAGTGTAAATCATTTATATTGCATGCATAATTTATTTTTAATATCTAGTACAGTTTTTTAATCAAAATAATTATAATGCATTTTAATACATATATAATTCGCTTTCAATACATAATACAGTTGCTATAAATGATAATATTTTTCAAATATGAAATATCTAGATAATAAATAAAATATATATTTAAAAACAGTAAATATTTCATAAAAGAAATTCAAAAAGGTAATTATTCCTGATTATACTAGATGACCAAATAAGGCAACACATAAAACATGGAATTGGGTTGGGCCTACATCATTTTGAGTGGATAGTGTCCATTAGTTGTGTAGAAAAAAGCCCATTTGTTGACTTGGGTTACTATATAAGCCCATAGTAAAGGGATAATTGACTACAAAGGACAAAAAAGCTAAATGAAAATTAGAAATAAATAAAATTTTAGTAAATTCAAATTCCTTAAACTAGAAATACACAATGAGGTGAAGATAAGTATAAAGGTATTTTTTTATTATTATGTAATTTGAAATGTTATAATAGGTTATATAATAATATTTTATTAAATGAAACTACTTATAATATCGGTCAAACTGGTTTATAAGTATCTTTTAATGTGTTTATATATCGAATGAACACGAAAAGTACTTATAAGTTATAAGCTAAATACTATTAAGTCAGAATCAACCAAAAGTCAAACTCCAAATTAATCGGCACTCCAATTTTGTTGGAAGTATCATCTCCAAAAAAGACTTACAGTGTGTGATTTGAATTAGTTAGAACTTCGATCGATCCAAATACTAAATGAGAAAAAAAAGTACATAAGAGAGGTTGGGGGGTGTTATATTTTAACATCAAACATTCTTTATATAAAAATGAAAAAAAAAAAAAAAAGAAGAAGCCAAACATAAGAGTAAAAACATTTGAAAAATAAAATAAAATTAAATTGGGGGTAGGGGAAGGAGAAATGAGGAGGGAGATTACAATGTTGGAATCGAACCCTCACCAACAAGGTAGGAGTTCAGGTAGTCAACCAACTGAGCTACTCCGTCTCATTTTATGTAGCACACTTTCTGTTTTAGTCCGTCCCAAAAAGAATGTCATCTTACTATAATAAGATACAATTTAACTTTAAAATTTTCATTTTACCCCTTGATGAAATGATTTTCAACCACACAAATATTTATGGATGATTTTCGACCACAAATTTCAAAAGTCTACCTTCTTTTCTTAAACATCGTGCCGAGTCAAACGATGCCACATAAAATAAGACGGAGAGAGTAGAACAAAGCCTTCATCAATACAAATTTGTTATTGACATCATTGCTTAATGTATAATGATGATGCTAAACTGTAATTAGTCAAACTAATTATGAATTAAAAGAATTGCATGTAGGCAAGGGCACATGACAGAATTTTGTTAGTCCTTTTGCAACAAGGCAAAGACAACACATAGTACAACTAATGCAGTGTGTGTTTTGTTTTGGCTCACAATTATTGGTTACACTTACATGTGTGACAAAAAATCTGCACAAGGCAATAAAGAAAATGTTGAGTTGACATAATTGAAAAGTTTTTTTCTCACACCATTCAAAGTATATATGTATTTTGAATTTACTAGTCTGATTAATTTGAGTTCGTATCAAATTGAGGTGTAATCTGTTTAATCCGTTCAAGTTTGGGCGGGTGAATGGTCAAGCTTGATCTATTTTGATTTGTTCAGTTTAACTCATCTAAAAATAAGGAAACTACAGTTGATGATGATCTTGAAAATGGGTGATATTGGACTTCTGAATTCTGTTTGCCTTGCGTCACTTCATAGGTAGGACTTGTTAAACTTGAAGTTATGCTGATGGAGCAAGCGATATCAGAAGTTTAAGATCAAGCACCTTCAAGATTATTCTTGTAATTAATCACCCGATTGAGTTTATTTAGGCTAAGTATGTAGTCCAAAGTGATTCATGAGAGATCTTTGCAAAATAGGTCTTATATATGATATGTTATATAAAGTAGGCATAATATTGAAAAGTAATATAAACGACTTATAAGAGAACAAACAAAAATAAAATAAAACTTGGTAATAGTTGTGCGTATGATTTACGACTCATTGTTCGCCAATCTTGATCTAACTCATCTCAGTCCCTGTAACTTTTGAGCGCTTCAATGATCTGCCAGTTTATTATCTTAGTCTGGTTGACCTCGCAATCAAATTCAATTCAACTCACTCTTAAATCCTCTCGAATTCAGATCGACCAACTCATTAAACACTTATAGTATTAAATACGCGATAAACATTCTCAAGACTCGAATTCAAAATTTAAGCTATTTTTAACTTATCCCACCCCCCTACTTCTCATGAGTGGTCCATTCAAAGTGTTGAATTATGATGAAACAAAGAAACAAATGCCAGTTTGTCTCTCACACACACACACCCCAAAATGGCAATAGACAGCATCATGGGGGTATTTGCCAGACAAGAAGTTAATGAAGGGAAGCATAGAAAAGAGAATATTGGAAACCTTGACTATGCTTTTCTTGCCTAACAAGATCTAGCTCTCTTTAAACAATTGTAGCTTTCACTTTTAACTCTTTGCCATGTTAATTAATATTACTAAATTATTATTATCACATGATTATAAAAAAGATTAAGTGTAAGTATGAAGAAAGTTATACATTATCGGTTCAGTTTATTGGTTTTTAAATATGTTGAACCAATAATAAATTAATAAAATGATTTTTATTGATTTTCGGTTTATCGGTTTTAAGTCCTTAATGGTTCGATTTCGGTTTACCCAATAAGGATTAGTGGGTAACTAATGACTTAAGTACGGTAAAGATTAAAATAGATAAAGTACTACTATAGTGTCTATTATTATTAAATTACTAATATTTAATATGTACGAAGGGGTAAAATAGTAAATTATTATAATTTTATTGGATTATCGGTTTACCCAATAACTCAACAGTAAAAATCAATATCGAACTGATAACCCAATATTTTTTTTTTTCAAAATCATTAAAAACTCAATAACCTAATAACAATAAACCAATAACATTTTTATCGATTCGATTTATCGGTCGGTTCAGTTTTTGCACACCCCTAATAAAACAATCTCATATCCATTAGCATGTTAATAGAGAGTGATTTGGTAAGTCTGTAAGCTGAGCAAATTAACTTATAAGTAATTTTTTATTTATTATACATTTGGTAATTAAATAATAAATTAAGGTTTTAAAATTTACAAAAATGAAAATTATCATTTTAATACATTTGTGATTAGTTAGATACAATACAACCATCCCTCCATTTATTTATTTTTAATGACAAACACTAACCAAAAGAAAACAAAAGAGAGACATAATGATTTGATTGTTATCTCATTTAGTACATAATAATATCATTAAAATATCCTAGGACCATTTTTCATACTTCCCCCACCAAATAATTAATGGATTTTAAGTAATTTAAGGAATTATTTTAATAATATATGTACAACTTAATTGGATATAATTTTATATTTCATGTTTCCATACCAAACTTGCTATGAGTGTAAAGTTGCTTTCTTTGTCTCATATTATTATCATGATTTTTAAATATTATTTATCGTAATTTTTAAAAATTATTATTTTAAATTATTTAATATTTATTGAATTAAAATTAAAAATAAAATTATTTTTTATTAAAATAATATTCATATTTAAATACAACTTCAAATATGAAAAGACAAGTTATAAATTCCACAAAGTGGATGTAGAGAGAATATATTGTATGCATGCCTTAGCAATTATCGCTATCAATCTCTTTCTCAGATAAAAAAGTTATTTTCGAAAGTTTCTCGATTCAAGCAAATCAAAACAGTAATAAAATGAAAAAATGGAAACATGATAACTAATAGCATAAGTAATGTGGAGTATATATGGAAGGAATCATAACAACAACAATAACAAGAAGGTGTGGTATTGTGGTTACCTAAACACAATAAATCATTACGATATCCAATACCACAAGCAAATACTACATGAAAAGACTAATACTACAACCGACACGATACGCTACACAACCACTAAACTAAATACTAGGGGCGTGCAAAAATCAAACCGATCAATAAATCGAATCAATAAAATGGTTATTGGTTTATTGTTATTGGGTTATTAGGTAATCGGGGTTTTAATGGTTTAAAAACAAGTTTATTGGGTTATTGATTCGATATCGATTCTTACTATTTTACCCTTTCGTAAATATTAAATATTAGTAATTTAATAGTAACTGGACATTATAACAATACTTTACATATTTTAATTTTTACAGTACTTAAGTGATTAGTTATCCACTTTAGTATTTTAGTTTGTAACTAACTAATTATAGTTTTTGCAAGTTTGTAAACATAGTCTTAGTACTCTATGTGTTTTTTAGTAATACAAATTCTCATTATCATTCTTATTGGGTAAACCGAAAACCGAACCGTTAAGCACTTAAACTGATAAACTAAAAATCAATAAAAATTATTTTATTGATTTAATATATTTAAAAATCGAAAACTGATAAATCGAACCGATAATATATATAATCGAATCAAATCGAACCGATCAATGCACACTTCTACTAAATACAGGATTAGATTAGTACAAATAAGACAACTTTTAATTGTTTATTAACCTTCTATCCTTATCCGCGACCACCATATACCTTCTTGTTGAAACCTAATTAATATTATAGGTTATAATTACACAATTTAAAATTAATTATCTAGACATGTGGGACCCACATGTCCACCATGAACAAGACCACAAAAAACCCATTTGGTCCAACAATGAAACCCACATAAAAGGTACAAACCCTTTTAATGCACAACGTACAACTCATCCAATGCAACAGTACCTTTTTTTACTCACTGTTTATTTATACGTTTTCCGTTGGATAACGACACAAATAATGTTGACGGCGTCACGTCCTTCTATAAAATTAAATTCCTCTCAACACTTCCCACGAGTTGTTTATTTCCTTTTTGTCTCCATTCTAATTTTATTTTCCGGCACCGGAGTACTACTGAAAACTTTGATCTGACATCGGAGTTTTTGGATGTTATTTGATTTGATTTGATATCTCAAACTCTAATATGTAAAGAGAACAGAGCAGAGCGGATTATTGCTCTGGACGCCATTTTTACCGGTGAGTTTCAGCTCCGGTCAGTAGCCATTTGAGCTACGGATTTATTTGCTAAGAGAGAGAGCCGGTTTGTATAAACCGTCGATTTTCAGTTTCTTCGCGTTTATTTGATTTGATTTTACAGCTGAACCATTTGCTTAAGGATTTTCGCCTGCATTTTCGAATACGTTAAGTAGATTATTGCTGCGGACGCCATTTTTACCGATGATTATCACCTCCGGTCAGTAGCCATTTGAGGTATGAATTTTCCGACTACATCTAGTTCAATCCACGTTATGTGATATTATTGCTGTTTAGAGAGTGAGAGCTGATTTTTTTAACCGTAGATTTATTTTTATTTTTTTGATATTTTCTCTATGATTGATTTAATTTGATATTTGAATGGCTTGCTTAAGGATTTTCGCCTGCATTTTCTCGCATTTTTGAATACGTGAATTAGATTATTGCTGTGGTAGCCATTTTTACCGATGATTATCAGCTCCGGCCAGTAGCTATTTTAGGTATGTATTTCCCGGCTACATCTAGTTCACTCCACGTTATGTAATATCATTGCTGTTTTGAGAGAGAGTGAGAGACGATTTTGTAACCGCAGATTTTTTTCGATATTCTTGCTGTGACTGGTTTAATTTGATATATGAATGGCTTGCTTACGGATTTTCCCCTGCATTTTCTCTCGTTTCTGCATATGTAAGAACAGAGCAAAGCAGATTATTGCTCGGACGCCATTTTTACCGGTGAGTTTCAGACGATTTCAGCTCGGGCCAGTAGCTGCCATTTGAGGTATGAATTTTTCCTTCTTGTAATTGTTGTAACCGGGGCTATTTTACGTGCACCTCACGTATGTGTGTTAAAAGCATATATGCTATGACTCATCAGTATGTCAATACAATTATGGGATAATTTTGACCATCAAAACTTAAATATACGTTTTAATATAAATATTCGATAATTTAAAGAGACTTATTAATATTTTTAGAAAGTGAAAGTCCTTTTATTTTATCGTGATTTTTTATTTTTCTGAAATATATTTTAAATTTGTGATTATTTTTGAGACAGAGATCCTCCAGAAACAGTCTCTTTATCTCAATGAACTAGTAATAAGGTGTGCGTATATTTTATCCTCACCAAACCCCATTTATGAGATTTCACTGGATATGTTATTGTTGTTGTTTGTGAGCTAAAATTTGTGATTAAGTAATTTTTCATATAATTTATAAATATTTTGATATATTTAAAAAAAAAGTGAGTAATTTGAATCTTGTAATTTTAATCCAGCCATATAAAAAAAGTGAAACGGAACTTAATTTAAAATGACTATTACCTCTGTTCCAATTTATGTGAGTTTTTTTTGCTTTTTAATCGTCAAACATTTTAAATTTGATCAAAGATTGTGCATGGAATTTGCAAATTTTTTTAAATGAAAATTTATATATTTTAAAATTACGTAAAAAAATACTATAAGCTAAAATAATTAATAATTTAAAATATTTATAAAATATATAAAAAAATTACAATCATAATAAATTGATTTGAATCTTGAAATTGAAAAGGTGCTACGTAAATTACGACGAGGGAGTACTGGAGTACTTGTTTTCACCATTTTTATGTGATAAAAGTCTGAAACAGCTTTACGTGTTTGTATAAATCAATGAAATTCATGCTATTGCCTAACTTTCGAGTTTCGTACACGAATTTAGATTTTTTTTTCTTGATTTAAGAAATTTAAAAAATAAAGAAATAAATAGAGCACAAGGATTAAAAAAATTAATGTTTACAAGATATATGTGTAAAATATTTTATTTTTTTATATACTCCATAATATAATTATTTGAAGAAAAAAAAAAGTTCGAATAAACCTTAAGGCTAAAACGCTCCTAGCTCCACTTTGGGTCACTCTATCAATAATAATATTCTCTAATTTTATCGTGTAGAAATAAATATTTTAATGATTCAAAAATTTGAACTAGTGAAATATTTGTCTTGCATGATGGTTTTTGTGTCCTACGTGTATTATGTTATGTATATTTATTTATTTAATTTTATATAAATTTAAATATCTATATATGCATATTTAAAATTAAAGAGTATTGATATTGACTAAAATCAAATTAAATGATATATTTTTGTTTGAATAATTAGTCAAACTATATTTGGATTAGTATATAACAAGACCTCATGTATTTTATTAAACAATAAACTAAGAACTGAGTGCGGAATTTTTTGTTAAATATAGAGATTTATTTGTCTGTTTTAATATCTGAATGGCACCTTTCAAAGGTGGACAATTGCTCCTTCCTTTGTAAAGCGATTGGTCATTCATTCTACAAACATTTCCTGCTCTGCTACTTCTGCTGTTAGTACTGTATGCCACTGCTACTTAATTCTTTGCCCCCTCCCTTTTGTCTCTTGCTATGAAATGTATAAGGGATCGTAAGTTATGATGGGATAAGTTATGTTGAGATTATTTTTTATTGAGCGTTTGATTTATTGGATAAATATTAAGAATATATATGTTGCTTGTTTATAGAAATATCCTTCATTTTATTAGTTTTTAATGTATTTTCTTTGCTAATTATATTCTTTATTTTGTTTATGGGTTTTTGAGACTGAGTTCCAGGAAACAGCCTCTCTACCTTTGAGGTAGTGATAAGGTCTGCGTATATTTTACCCTCCCGAAATCTCACTTGTGAGATTCTACTGAGTATATTGTTGTTGTGCATTATTCCTATAAGTTTTTGGGCCTACAACCATTGCTTTTGTTGCTTTACGGTTGAGTTGCCCTTGGATGCGGAGTTGAGGTTGGGCGGGTGTGGAGGAAATAATTAACTTGGAATGTCGCTTAATTCAATTTGTTTTTTCTACTTTAATTTCTATTAGGAAAATTATTTTCATCATTTAAAAAAAAATTATTTTAAAAAATATATATATTTTAAACGATAACATGAAAAATTTAAAGAATACTTTTTTAAAAGATGTGTTTCTTCATATCAAACACACTCTAAAAATATCAAGTTCAACTAAACTTGTATGTTTGACTCATAGCTCCATCCTCTTATAAAAGTCGAAGTACTCTCATATAAATCAATAAATATTTATTATTAATTTTAACTCTTTATCTAAATAAATATTTATTTATAAGATAAACTTCTACACTTTAAAGTATTTTTTTAACACTCAAGTATTAATCGACTATATTCTTTATTCTTTCTTTCGGGTTTTTGGGCGTACTTGCACATTAAAGCAAGTACAAAAAGACACCACTTACGATTTTGAGCATTTAATTTATAAACTAAGTCATTTTCGTCCTTTAAAAACTCTAATTTTTATATTTTTTATAAAAAAATATTTATTAACTAAGTAGATTACTAATAAAATAATGTCAATATTTTTTAAAATAAAGTACTATGGTTTTGATCTGGAAGATTATTTCAGTAATGTTTCCTTTTTTTATAAATATGTTCTCAAATATATTGTATTTTTCTATTTAGAAAAAATTAGAATCCTATTTTCCTTGCTTTTCTTGGTAACATAGTGGTCCCAATGGTTACAAATGTCCTTGCACCCAATGTATCTAACTTTTAATGATCAATCGGGAGGATAACAACAACATATCCAGTGAAATTTCATAAGTGGAGTCTGGGGAGGGTAGAATGTACACAAACCTTATCACTACCTCAAAGGTAGAGAGGTTGTTTCCTGAAAATCCTCGTCTCAAAAATCCATAGGCAAAATAAACTAGATATTAAAAACGGGAAAGGAAAATAAAAGAAGATCGAAAAAACAACTAATAACGAAAAACATGATAGTGTGTAAATACGATAAAAACGAATAATGATAATATGTTAAATAATTAACTTGTTGAATTACATTTTTAATTCATTTGAACTTTTTGCTCGATATTCATTTTGGTGACCGATTACTTTAGATTAGCATCGAAACATTTCATTTTGAAAGTAAAACCTTCCCACACAAAAGCAGCTTTATATTTATGACTCGAATTCGAGATCTCTGATTGATAATAGTCGAGTATTTATCATTCTATCATATTTTTTGATGTTTTTTTCTTGTTCATTTTAACCTACGACTTCAATGGAAGATAATTTCAGTAATTTTTCTTTATATTTATATTATGTTCTTCAATATATTGTCCTTTTCTACTTAGAATCCTATTTTCCTTGTCCTTCTTGTCAGCATAGTGGTCCTAAATTTTACAAATGTCCTTGCACCCAATTGTAATGGCCAACGAAGTGGTAATAATTAACTTGTTGAATTACTTTTCTAGTTCATTTTAACTTTTTTCTACTTTTTATTCGATATTCATTTGAGGCTCGATTAATTCAGATTCAAATCAACATACGATTCACACAAACTCAAAATCTCTAATTAAAAGACGAAGGTATACTTTCTACTATGCCACAACTTTTAGTGGTTCATAATTTTGATACCCTTAGATTTAAAAAATCTAAACTTTTCTTTGGTAAATAATTAGTATTATTTGCTACTTAATGTTTTTACCTCAAAAGATTGTGACTGAAAGTAACTGCATATTCTCCCAATATCTCGAAATATTCAAAACTACAGCCCTACATTGTTATTAAAGGGATTTTTTTTTTTTTTTTGTAATTTAAATTTGAAATGAAAGATCTAAACTGATCCTGTCAGTGTTATATGATTGTTTACTTATAAAATCATTGATTCATTTATGTTTCATTAGCAGTTATTGGAAGAAAGCAGAATATACAGAGTAGAACAGAGGAATTAAAATGTTGACATGCATTACATGTAAGCAGAAAGTTGACGACGATGGTGGAGAAGAAGAAGGTATTCGTGGTTCACCCAGTACTAAAGATTCTATCAAAAGCTTGACGGCACAGGTTCTACACCCTCCCCTGCTCTATTCTTGCTTGCATTTTATGCATATACTTAGTTTAGTGTACATGTGTTGCACGTGTGTATCACCTCAAATAAGAGGTAGAGAGCCTAAATTTATCTGTGTGGATTAAAAGGAAGATGGAGATGGACATAGATCCTTTTGTCTATCCGGAATGTTGGAAATATATGGAAATGTTTTTGTATTTTTAGTTTCTCGATTATTGGAAGCAATCTTCATTGGCACAAGGATCTCCTCATAACAACAACCACTATGATAAAACTTGACAATGAGTTTATATAGGCTTCAAGTAGTGCGGGATAGGGTAATCACCAGACTACTTTGAAATAGAGACTCATGAGGCAAATAGAGTTTATGCACATTTTCTTATCTGTATATTATTATGATAAGGTCTACGTACATTTTTACCCTCCCCATACCCTACATGTGGGATTCCATTGGGTATGTTGTAGTTGTAAATTTTTTAAATCATTTGCAGATTAAGGATATAGCGTTGAAGGTCTCTGGTGCTTATAGGTGCAAGTCAAGTATGCCCACCAACACTTACAAGAAAGGACATGAACCATATCCATATCCATATCCAGAGTTTGATGCAATCTCTGAGGGAGTTATGTACAATTACCATACAGGAAGTTCAAATTCTACTCCAGCTTGGGATTTTAAAAGTACTGGTCATTTCCAAACACCAATTAGGACTGATTCTAGATTAAGTGATGTAATGCTGGAAGATGAAGAGGAGGCTAAAGAGTGGACAGCACAAGTGGAGCCTGGAATTCAGATTACCTTTGGTTCTCTCCCTCATGGTGGAAATGATCTTAAAAGGATCAGATTTAGGTATCTATTCATCATATCTTACCCTCCCCACCCCCATCCCCACTTCCTTTCATGTTACTCCCCGCGTTTCAATTTGTTAGTTGGATTTTAACTTGGCACAGAGTTTAAAAAACTAAAGACGACTTTTGAATTTTGGGGTTTTAAATTAAAAGTATGTCTAATGTACATTTGTCAAAAAAGGAAAGAGACATTCTTCTAAAACAAACTAGAAAGGAAAGTAAGACCAACAAACGTATATGCAGTAACCTTAGAACTCATGATCTTCAATAAGCTATGATATTTATATAGCTATAAGAGCATGCCTTTAAGGGAAAAAATTGAAAGTTTAGAGTTAAAACAGTTATCAAATACACAAAGGTATAGGAAAGGGTGTCTTGTAAAATGGAACAGAAAGAATATCATTTTATACTAATAAACTATAGAACATGGGAAACATGATATGGAAACAACCTTCTCTGAATAATGGTGATATATAATCAAATCCCAACTAGCTTGGAATAGAAGTGTAGTAGTTGTTCTTTGTTGAAATAACCATTTTATTGTCTGATATTAATTTCACTTGTTATATTTGAAGTCGGGACGTGTTCAACAAATGGCAAGCTCAAAGATGGTGGGGTGAAAATTATGACAGAATCATGGAGCTTTACAATGTTCAGAGATTTAATAAGCATGCTCTTCACACACCCTCACAGTCTGAGGATGGGGTATGGCTGCTTCCATCTTTTTCTAATTTATTTGTTCAAATTCTAGTGTTTTTCCAAAAGTAAATATCTATGTTCAGTATCAAAGATATTAGGTTCAATTGAACCTTGATTCATGGTTACATCAACCCTCTTACTTTGTCAATTACATACTCAAATTTGGAATCTTCAACACAGATCCAACACAAGTAATTGCAATTTAAGGTATTTTTTCTGCAGAGAGATTCAAGTTATTCTTCAAGGCCTGGATCTGCAAGGGAATTCCAACAATATAATGCTGGATTAGGTGCTCATGCCCCTAGTTTCCCAAAGGGTAGTGGGGCGTCAAGAACAACGACCTCCTCTAGAGATGAGGCTTCAATTTCTGTAAGTAATGCTAGTGACATAGAGTCAGAATGGATAGAACAAGATGAACCTGGAGTGTGTATAACCATCAGACAATTAGTTGATGGCACTAGAGAGCTACGTCGCGTCAGATTCAGGTATTTCACTTTTTCTGTTTTATTTTGTTATAACGTACCACATAAGATGAAGCATAGTTACTTATCTTTTGTTATTTCACTTGTAAGGTCACTCAAGCTGGATGGTGATAAATCCATCCACTTTTAAATGACATGTTCTGCCTATAACCTGTTGTTTTACTATGCACTAACTTGATAAAGTCAGTCTCTACCTGCTATGTCTATAGAATGTACCTTTTTCATTTCTAGTGTTTGGTACGAGGGAAGTCATTTCTGCTACTCTTTTTTCCGAGAGTCCAGAGTTCGGGTATTAGTAGTGCAGTTTCAGCTAGCATTTCTCTAACGTCTTTCTTCGTTTACTCAGCCGTGAAAAATTTGGAGAGGTGCACGCGAAACAGTGGTGGGAGCAGAACTGGGAGAGAATACAGGCACAATACCTTTAGAATGGATGTATTCCATGTTAAATTATCTGTATTTTGCACCACATATATCCCTAGAAGCAATTAACATCACCTTATATGATAGGTGGAGCCAAGATTTTAACTTTATGAGTTCTAAATTCTAAAATAGCAACATTAGGTGTTTGTAACGTGGCTCGGAGCTAAGTTTTTGTACACATAGTAGATTTGGTTTCGGTTGTACCCTTACATAACCTTCTGAATTTCAAATTTACTATGCACCAGAACTATATATCTCATATAGCAGATTTAACACCAATAAGAATTCTCAACTAAAATATAATCCACAATATATGTTTATTACCTCCATGGATAAAACGGCATTATTCATTTCGTTTGACATTCAACTATACTCGATATTACAGCATCAAAAGTTGCAGAACATTGGACCATAAAATGCTGCTCATTTTGACATCCAGCAAGCACCAACCCTATCACGCGGAATCAGCCGCAGTTCAGAGCCATGTTTGAGAAAGACATTGCCTGCAAAGTCATTTGATTTGATATATATTAGAAAAACCGATTAACAAATTTGCTACACCAAAGGCTGGAGAGCATCTAAGCACTAGATTACTATCAATCGTCTTGGTTTAATGCGGTAAAGAGACAGAATTTAAGAAGTTACACATCAAAAGAACATGCAATTGTGTAACTATAGGTGATATGCACTGCACTGGTAAACAAATGAGAACATTGGTCCGTGTCAAGCATGAGGGCATCGTGTTGCTTCTTAGTTGGTAAAGACTGGTAAATCCTCATCAATATTTCGAAAAAGTAAAATAACATTTTGAAGTAGGAGCAAACGTAGAGCCCATACATGGCAGAAAGGACTAGAATCTGATTTTGCCTTCTGAAAGTTTTTAAAGGAGGCAGAGTTGATGTAAGGTTTGGAGGGGGGACGACACTAGAGAATTAGAGAACTGGGAATGCATCAAATGTTCTGAAAAGATTTGCAAAACTTGAGACTGTCGGACTATGATGAAGAAAGAAGAATCCTTTCCACTGATCTATGCACTGTGGAAGTCAAAAAGTGAAACTTCCCCAAGTGGATCAAGGTGCGATGAATCGTCAATAGGAAAAGTAAAGTCGTTACAATACCATGCCTCTTGGAAAATATTACAACAAAAAGAAAACAGGAAAACGAAACATATACCACACACATCCGTTCTTAAGCTCAGATCCAGAAAGTTACTATATAACTTGAAGAAACAAGCTAAGACCCTGCGAAGATTAAACACCTAACAGTGGCAAAGAAGCAGTAGTAGATTGTTATCCCAATCTGGGTTAGCACAGCATTGTATGAAGAATATAAACCTTTAGGTCAGATGCATACACGATACATCACATTGAATTATGTATGAAGCACGCAAAGAGCTCATTTAGAAAATTCCCATAGATAAGTTAAGGACTGTGCAAAATGCTCGGGAAACCCAGCACATCATAATCTGAGACAGGGGTTCAAGATGACACCTTCGTGATGAGAAGTTTATTCTAGCACTTCCCATTATAAAAGATAGATTATTCGAATTGACCCTATTGATTCTTGACTAGTTTCTACTCTGTCACTATTCATGAACACTCCGAAAGCAATTTTGTAACAACTCATTGACTGTCATAAACTTCTTACACAGATTTGGTCAATAATCTACTGAAGAGCTCAACCGTATTTCTCTAAGCAATACACGGGTACATGACAGTAGTTAATGCACTAGATTTCACTTTCATTTATCCCGATTCACAGATTGTTTATCACCCATAAACTAAATGAACATGTAAAGTGTAAAGTTACCAGCACTTTGTTGAGGATTAATACCCACTCCATCTGCAAAATAAGATAAAAAGAAAAGAGAAATAGTGTCAAAACAAGACATAAGTTTAGTTAAAAGCCCATGTTTTTCCAAATTGCTTTATTTCCTAAGACACCATTAGACTAATGAATAAAAAACCATAGTCAAAATAAACCGAATATATCATTCTCTTCGCCACATATAAGGATGATATTTTTATTTCTCAATCACCATATCAATTTTTTTAAACACGAACTATTTGCTTTCATTGAGGTGAAATACAAAATGTTTATTTTCTCAATAGCCATAATCAATTTTCTTAAACATGAACCATTTGCTTTCACTAAGGTGTATCCTTAATCATCTACAGGGTTATAACTTATAAGAGAAATCAGAGGGGAAGCACCCAAGGTTGTGGCCTAGTGGTCAATGAAGTAGTTGAGAGTCATGAGGTCTTACATTCAAATTCTAGCGGAGAGTAGGTATTTTTCTCTCATCTGTCCTAGTTTGATGGACAGAGTTAGTTACCTGGTGCACAAAAGATGGAACGGACACCATGGTCATCCAAAGAAAATGAAAGCAGAGGTAAAACCAGGATTTAAACTTTACGTGTGTAAGGTATAGGTGTTAAGAGACTTGGTTCTCAATTTTGATTTATGTTCATATTAAGTGGATTTCTTAACGACTTTGATTTGACGGACTTGAGCTGATGATCTTTTGGAAACAATCTCTTTGGAAGGTTCGCGGTAGGAGTAAGGTCATGCATTCCACTTGAAGGATTCCCAGGTACGTTGTTGCTGTATTTACTAGATTTCTTAATACAAAACGATGATTTGGACTTAGAGCCTGTCTGGATTAACTTTTAGCTTACGAATTTGGATTTCTAACTTATGACTTTTGACTTTATTTTTGCTATTTTAGCTTAAAATAAGTAGTTTTTAACTTTATTCAAACAGTTCAAAACCGAGTGAAACTACCACCCAACTGGATCAAAATAGTTTTTATTACTGCTCCTGAGTTGATTCAAGCAAAAATTCATAGAATTTGCTTTAATCTAAACAAGCCATAAAACTAATTTAAGGAATAAACAAAAACTAATAATCATGGTTCTATAGCAACTTTCGCCAAAAATTAATACACAAACTTAGATAAATAGAACGAAATATACCATTAGTAATAATGGCGCTAGTTTGTGGAGGTACTTTGAATTCCTCCGCAGCAAATTTCAGAACAGCGGTAAACGGAGCAGCTTCCGGAACGCTAAAACTGAACAACAACAAAAAAACGCGTGTAAAAACAAAGAGAAAAACGAATTTCAGAAATCAGAAATCAAAAATAATTCATACACTTTGAAAGGCAATTTGGGATCGGAAGTAAGAGTAACTTTGAAGGAAACTTTTCCTCCGCCGGCGGACGCCATTTTTGTATCGGAATAGGACGGAGAAAAGCGTTAGGGAATCGGATTTTATGGGCGTAGGAAATAAGCAAAAAGTCTAGCAAGCTTACCACGTTGCTCTTACTGTGTTTATATAATTCTAATTTAACAAGTAAAAGGATAATTAGTTTGACATTATATTTAGTGAAATGTTAATAGTTAAATGATAATCGAATCGAGAGATCAATAATATTTTAGTGAAATTATAATGATTTAAGATGTCTATCAATTGATAACTAATAAGTTAATAAGCTTTAATTGTGCATACCGTATTTATTAGCATCGATTTATTATTCCTGCCCCTCAACTTAAGAATATTTTGCTTAAAGGGTCATTTTTTGCGAGTGCAAAAAATAAAAACAATTTAAATAGCATATCTCTAGTGTGCTAATCACTCTTAAAATAAATAACTATAGTTTGTCGAATTACAATCCATAATAATGATCTTATAAAAAAGAAAGAAAGTGAGATCGAGAGATAGATGGGAGGAGCAAGTAGACAGTATCAAAGATAAACTTGTATCTTAACAAATCATAGATACACAATCTCCTATCTCTCTCTCTTTCAAATCTTGCTCGCCTATCTTTGAATCTCGCACAAAGTCACATAATAACTCTGAAACTAAGATATACAAATACACACCATGTCACTACTAAAACAAATACAAAGATATAACCTGAAGTGTTTGAATATTGTATCACTCGTGAAATCACACACACATACAATTTATTCTAACAATAGTCATATTACTCTTTTTTCGATACACATACGTCTAACAATACTTGTATCAACTTTTTTCTAATAAATATACATAATTTTTTTATGATATACAGATGCAATTTGTTCCAATATGCATCAATCGAAAAAGATACAAGTAATTGTAGAGATTTTAAAACCCGGCCCACATTGAGTTTAGCAGATCACACACAAAAGCCCAACTTCTAAACCTAAATCGCCGAAACCCTTTCTATAAAACCCCGCCTTCCTTCTTCTCCAAATTCATCTAGGGTTTTAGCTCCCAATTCGCTAAGCCGCCATTTTTGGCGAGCTTCTATATCTCCATTGTAGTATTAAGTAGTTTTAGTTTTCATTGAAGAACCTTAATATGTATAAATTTTGCACTTCGCATTTCTATAGGCTTTGCTAAATTCTCAAAAATAGTGTAGTCTTACAGCGGTTAGTGCATAAATGAAAAGCTGAGTTTATCAGCGGCGGCCAGACAACCGCTGAGATGAATCCACAGACAGGTTCCGATTTGCTTCTCTTGTCTACTAATTTCATCTCACATTTTTGTATTGTTAATATCTGTTATTGTTTCAATTTGATGGTACACTTTTGAAATTGGGACGAGTTTATTCAGTACTCGTATAACCCAAAGTGTGTTAATATCATCATAGAATAATCCGTCTTTGTTGATTTAGCAGTTGATTTTTTTTTCTAAGAGTCATGTGTTATAATCCGAAGAAGGAGATCTCATATTCTATCGCCTTGTGGAGCAGAATCTCTGCTATTACTATTTGGGATTGGCCATGAGATATACATTCATTACTGCTAATTTTGAGTTGTTTGATTGAATTTGTTTTGGCCTGTGATGAAATCTATTACAAAAACACCATCTTTCGGGACTGAATGGCCCTTAAGGCCTTGTTGTTAATTCTGCAATTCTGAGGCCTGATTTTTCACTTTGAACTTAGTTTAAATTTTGTTAGAAAAAAAATTGAAATGTGGTTGAGATGGAAGTGATGAATATTTCCCCAGATGATCGAAGCTGAAATTACTGAGCGCTTTTTATGTATTTTCTCCTCTCTAGGGGAAAATCCAAGCCAGATATTCTGATCCATCTCCATTTTTTCATGCTAAATTTGTTTGATTTTAGTGTAGATTCAAAAATCAGTCTTTTGTCAGTTCACTTGAGCTCAACTATAATGAATTATTTTGAATGAATTTGCTTATGGATATGATGAATATTTCCCCAGATGATCGAAGCTGAAATTACTGAGCGCTCTTTAATGTATTTTCTCCTTTTAGGGGAAAATCCAAGCCAGATATTCTGATCCATTGTTTTATAAAATTTGAATTGAATATGTGAAATGACTCTATTTTTGACCTTGAATTTATCGTAATTATTGTTTTTTGGTTGAATTTTCGTATGGATGTGATGATTATTTCCCCAGATGATCGAAGCTGAAATTACTGAGCGCTTTTTCTGTATTTTCTCCGTTCAGGGGAAAATCCAAGCCAGATATTCTGATCCATATACTTGCAATATGTTTTTTTATGTTCTTTTGTTTTTGGAAATGCGTTGATATACTGATTACCATCGGTGTTTATATAACAATGGCCGCTGAGTATGAGCCGACGCGATATGTATATTCCATTTCTGCTTCAGAAATGGTTCCATTTGGCTCTTTAAAGAGCTGTTTGAATCAGATTTGGAGATATTTTAGTAGTGTTATCATTTTTAACTTGTAATTGATTGGAATAGGAAATGGAAGTGATGATTTTTTCCCCAGATGATCGAAGCTGAAATTACGAAGCGCATTTCATGTATTTTCTCCTTATGGGGGAAATCCAAGCCAGATATTCTGATCCATTTCCTTGAATAGTTTAAAAGATTTAATCTTTTGTGTGAACATGATGAACAAATTTGATTGATTATTTACTAAATTTGTGTGTATGGATATGATGATTATTTCCCCAGATGATCGAAGTTGAAATTACTGAGCGCTTTTTCATGTATTTTCTTCTTTTTAAGGGAAAATCCAAGCCAGATATTCTGATCCATTCATTCTGCATTTTATATGATTAATGACATTTCATGGCTCTCAAAGTATCCTGATGTCCTTTGGTTCTATTTTTACCTATTTCTATATCAGTTTATGTACAAATTATGGCGATTTACATTGGATTGGGACATTTTTTTGCTGAACTTGTAAGCTCTATTTGTCGATTTTTAGGGCAGTAGATGCTTTCATGAAAGGGGAACCTTCATATTACTATTTGGTTCTTTGCCTTGAAAACTACATGTCTATATGTTCTCTAGGAATTCTGTTCACAATTTAGTAGACTAGTCTGTTATTTTAATACTCCTCTGTTCACAATTAGATGTCAAAAATTTTCTAATTTGGTTTTTATTTTTACTTGTCGATTTTTAGAATTCAAGATAAGATATTGTTTTTACCTATTCTATCCCTAATTTATTTATCAAATTAGACCTAATTAATAGGGGTAAAGTGGTAATTTTGTTACATTAATCATTGTTTTCTTGATAGGTGTGACAGGTCAAAACTTGACATCTAATTGTGAACGGAGGGAGTATGTATTATCTATCAGTGGGGGTTTTCCTATGATGGCATGAAATCTTTGAGACCTGAGTTCTCTATCTTGATGACAACTACAAGCAATTTTCCTGAGGATCTCTCCCATTGTCTTGATCTGATTTATCTTATCTTTGTTCTTTTGTTTTTTGACTTACTGATTTATCTTTTTCTTTAAATGATGAAACTGAGATATGATTATTGCTCTAGGTGTTGAGCCAATTGCTAAAATTGTTCATGTTTGATACATAATTGCAGCATTTTTTGGTTTTCCACTTACGTTGTCAGCATGAGCCTTGATTAAATCTATCGCGCACAGCAGAGCTAATTCTTGGAGTGACATTCTCAATAGGATTTTTGCACAATTGCAGCATATAGTGTACAATTGCAGCATATAGTGTACGTTCTGGAGATGTAATAGTACTCTACTTATGGATTGAATCATTTGATATAAAATCGTTTTACATGAGTTTTTTATGAGTGTCACTTTAACCAAGGTATTTGGTGCTCTGGTTTTGTATTTGTGACGTTAAACAACTGAAGGACTACTAAATATATATATATATATATATATATATATCCCCATATTTTTTGATAATGAAAATTCTTCTTTTACTCAAGTAAAGGTGTTATAAAAAGCCTTATTTATGGCTAAATTCACGAATCAAAAGCTTAACGGAACTAGAATTTTCATTTATCAGACTTTTAAAATGTAAATGATATAATGTACAAAGAAGTTGATGAGATTTAATATGAAATATGTAAATATAAAAACAAATAATTTAAACCTTACAATATGAAACTCATACGCTAAAAGACATTAGGTTTGATGTATATGTAGAAACGCAAGACGTATAACTAACAACATACCCAATGAATTCACACTAGAATTTTGGCCGAGTGCCAAGACAAATAAAGTAATTAAAATTTTGAGTTCAGAAATATAGTAAGTTTTTTAATACATATATACATGATTTAAGTAAAAGTTACTCTATTCACATGAAGTCTAATCAACTCTCTAGATCCGCCCCTACCTGTCATCAAAAGTCACTAACACAAAACATGAAAATATTGACAGCTTTGGGTGGGATAAGCTGATATTGGTGGCATAAAGAACCAGCTTAGATATAACTAAACAAGTTCTTGCAATGGCTTTATACAACACTCTTGATTCTGAACAGTCCAAATGGGCTCTAAAAAAAGCTATAAAAATATCTTTGGGGTGGCCCAGTGGTTTGGGCACTTCCATGCAGAGGTCTCAAGTTTGAAGCCTTTGCTATTGAAAGTGAGGGGTTTGCTTTCTGAGTCGAGCTTGTCGCGCCAGACTTGCTTAGTGCGGGTTACCTCTCCTATGAGATTTGCGAGCTATTGTATAAGAGTGGGGGTTTATCTTGTGCGCACCCAAAGGGTAGCGACTGCGGGTTCTCCTTGTTATAAAGAAAACGCTATAGAAATTTGAATAACATGATAATACTCATACAGCTTGTCCATATATTTGATTGAACTCTAGAATATTTCAGAGGAAAAGAGTTAGAAAATAGATTGCCTCTGTGATCCTTTCTTCCCCAGGATTGCCTCCCAAACCACTGGCAAAAATGGCCCTTTCTTGTCCAAATATTCCCTTACAGCCTTATCATCAAGAATGAAGCCTTTTTGCCTCACCGTTTTTATCATGTTTTGGGCATCTTCAAGACTTTTCTCCTTGCAAAACCCATCAACCAAAGTCACAAAGGTCATCACATTGGGGGAATGTCCAGCTTCCAACATTTCCAAGCAAAACTCGAGGGCATCATCTAATCTCTTGCCCTGACTGAGCCCGCGGATTAAGATAACGTAACTAAAAGCATTTGGAACAATACCATTACCTTGCATTTTCCGGAAAATCCTCACAGCGTCATCATATTTTTGGGCTTTACAAAAGCCATCTACCACAGCAGTGTAGATAACAACTTCAGGTATTGTACCTTTTTCACGCATCAGGCCAAAGAGCTTCATTGCCTCCTGTACCAAGCCGTCCTTGCAAAGCCCATCAAGCATTGCTACAGCATTGGGTACTAGGCCAGTTTCTTTCATTTTCTTGAATATCTCATCAGCATCTTCTGGTGGAGCTGGAGGTGCCTCCGAAGCAGGAGAGTCACTACTTTCACCTTTGGGGTGGAATGCAGGGTTCATGTTTGGGTTTCCCTCTTTACGATCATATCCAAGCTGAAATCTTTTCAGAAAATCTTCACTATCCTTGGACTTCATTTGGCTTTCATTGTTCTCACCTGATCTTCTAAAAGATGTAGAATGGGTGGGGTTGCTGCTGCTCGGATGCTGTCTTTGGGATGGATTGAAGGGCCTTCTGGAATCAGCTCTTAAGGGCCTATTCGGTATAGGATCAGGAGGAGGCGAATAGTTGGATTGAGTGGATTCATCAGAGTAATTACTAAATTTATTGGAGCTGCTAAATGAACGCAAGTACGTTGAAGAAAGTGTCTCGTTCACCTTAGAATAGTAAAGACTGCTGTAATATTTCCAGTAAATCTTAATACCCTTCTGTCTTACTAATATTTTTCTCATAATGCTTACACACTCGATTCAAAATAACACCCAGGGTTACCTAGTTTTTTCAAGGCAGCAAAGATGGTTTTGTCCTGCAATTCCAGACGAGATAAAACTTCCGTTAAATAGACTTTCATATAGTGAAATCAAAGACAATAACACACTCTTTAGGCACTTTCTTCTACTCTTCACCTACAAAGGGAAGACTTTAAGAATTGGATAAAGGATTAACAATCTGTAATAATAGAACAAGAGCAGCCGAAGGATACATATCGATACCAAAAGCGTTAGAAATCAAAGGCCATAACAGGAAAAATGAGCAACACAACATCTAAACACTAAATATCAATCAGCAATATGCCAAAGTCGATACAAGTCCAGCAACAAACATGAAGATACTAACATAATCTCTTAAAAATTGTCATAACAAAGAAAGTTACTTCTAATTCCATTGTTTACACTACAAGTATAACCACTTAAATCAATCAATTCAAAACTAATAGCGGCCAGCTACATAATTGTATGTTCCCATTCCACTCTATTTGGACTTCCAATACTAAATAATTTGTCCTTAATTCAAATTAAGGTTCATCTAAACATTCTAGATACTTCACTTATCTCACTTACATCTGGTGATAATGACACATTCATCCAACAATTCAAATTAAACATTAACTCAAAAAAGCCACAAAAAGATAGCTTCAATCACAAAACCAGTTAACAATTATATCAACTATAAACAAGAGGACTCATACTTAAAAGACAAGTATCACCGATACCATACAACAGTCTCTATTCATATCATCTACTTCTTCGTACTTAATGCTGAAACATCCCGCCCCTCTCTTCCCCGAGAGATGATTCCCTCCCTCCTAATAGAAAAATGAGGAGTGGGTGGGAGAAGCACATTGCACTCACTAAACATGTCTCTCCCCGTCAAAAATTGTTTGGCACTTTTACACAGGGCAGGTAGCTCAAGTAGAAAGCACCCTCCACCTCCAACCAGGGGCAGAGCTACCCCTTTGTTAAGGGTTCATCTAAATCCTCTTTGACGAAAAAATTATACTACTTATACGTGGTTAAAATATAAAAAGTAGAGGCTCCACCGCCTCCAACCTTGTAGGTTACCATATACAAAAAGCCTGTTCAGCGCTTCTACTTATTGACAATCAAATCGATAAATTCTCTGAGCTAAGGGCTTCAAAATTACAAATCCTCCAAGCTCAAATACAAAACATATATATACATCCCAAGACGCGTTCGATTACAGGAAGAACCAAAAGCACTGAGCAGAAGAGTGAAGATGAAGGAGATACATACACGAACAGAGACGTCCAGATCTGATGAAGGCCATGTAAAATGGAAATGGCGACCGATGGTACACACAAAATACCCTAGAATAAAATATATATATATATATATATATATATATATATATATGTATTTATTGTTGTATGGATTAAAAAAAAGTTGTTTCTCGAAAAATAAATACATCTTAAAATATTAGTCAAAATTTTGTACACTCTAAAAATGGAATCTATAATAACTAAAGTCTAAAATGGGATGGGTTATCTCTTACAAATACTCTGTATTTCTTAATTTATCTAATTTATTTCAATTTAAATCAATCATATTTAAATATTAAATTTTATAAGATTGTATTCAATTCAAAGTCGAATTAACTAGATTATCAAATAACTAAATTTTAAAAATTGTTATCTTAACTTTGAATGTCTTCTAAAGGTAACATATTGATTTTTTTTTTTAAATTAAAAGTAATACAAAGGGGATAAATTTAGGAATAAGATCATTCGGAGGAAGTTAGGGGTGGCTCTATGACAGACAAAATGAGAGAAACGAGACTGCGATGATTTGGGCATGTGTAGAGTAGAAGTGTTGATACTCTTGTTATGAGGTGTGACAGGCTGGAGTTAGGGGTTACAGGGAGGGGTAGAGATAGTATTGGGGGAGGTGATAAAATAGGATATGACGCAGCTTCGTATCACCGAGGACATGATCTTAGATAGAAAAAAGTGGAGGACGCGTATTAGAATAGAAGGTTTGACGACTAGTAAGGGTAGGAAGATATCAGACCATGTATTATAGTGAGTTAGTAGAGGTAGTCATGTCGTTATATACTGTGTTGTCATTGTCCATCATTTATTTTGTCACTTTTATTGTCTTTATAAATTATCATTTGCTTTTCACTTAGTCGTTGTTTCATATCTAATATGTTCCGTTTTTGGAGATGATATTTTTAAGATGAGGATCTTTCGAAAATAGCTTCTCTATCTCTATGAGGTAGTGATAAGGTCCGCGTACTTTATACTTTAACAAACATAACTTTAGAAATTTATGTCAAAAGTTTGTACAACTTAATTTCAATTATAAATAAAATTAAGTTTCAAGAAAAATACCAAAAGTTTTTTGCTGGGCCAAACTTCAGACAAATGGGCCTATTTGAAGCCCAAAAAAAGTGTTGCTGGGCCAAATTACAGACAAACAAATGGCCCTATTTGAAGCCCAAGGAAGTGCTTCAATCTAGGGTTTCTCATATTAAAGCAATACCTATTGTTCCAAAAAGCCTCAATAGAGAAAGAACACAAGCTTTGCTTCCTTTCTCGGTGAGTTTCAGTTAGATTTGCTAATATTTTTCGATTTCCCAATTATTTTCTGGGTATGAAATTGTTTGCACAGTTTGAATTTGCTTTCTAATGAGCTAAATTGTGTAATTATTGTATCGAAATGTGTGAATAAGCATCGTTTCAGTAGGTGTTTTCTGGGTTTTTGTATTTGAGGCCGGAGTTTATGAGGGGAAGTGTTGAGAGGATTCTGAGAAACTGTAAAATGAATTTTGTGGGGATATATTGTTATTTGTTTGTGTTTTAATTATGAGATACATGTTTTTTTTGCTATATGATGATGATAGATTGATTTAAATGGTTATGGATATAGTTAGATGTAAGATCAGCTAGAAAATCATAGTGTGTGTTCAAGTTATTTATGGAAATTTGAGTTCCGAGCCTTGGTAGATAGAGTCACTCGGTACCTGTTGTCGGTGTGAGATGGCATGTATTCCGTGAAATTAGTACCATGATCATAAAGAAATATTTGTGGAAATTTGTGCTCGATTGTATAAGGATAGTGAGGTGGGGGTGTTGCTTTTTGAGTGGTGGAATGCACTTGTAAATGAGAGTAGCTTTTGCTATGTAGTTGGTTTGGTTTGGCCTATCTAGTTGAACTGCCTATCCTACTAAGATATGTTCTTTCCAATTTTCCCAAAAAATCAGCCAATCTATGTGATTATGGTTCATTTTGCTCCAAGGATGCTATCTTTTATTGGTATTGTTTTGCTTTGTATGGTGTGGGACGGTGTCATATTAATGTATGGGTGGAGATAAAGGAAGGTATTAGATACTGTCGCAGTTCAATGTTTATTTTTATTGGTGCTTTTTGTTCTTTAAATTATCCTGCTTTTCAGATCCTTGGAATGGATAAAATGTAGGAGAAGAAATGCTCACTACCACAGTGTTTCCTGAACTTTTCTATCTTCAATTTGATGAAATAACAAAATCTTGAACTTATTCTTGAAACTTTTCATGTTGTTTGAGCAATAACTAGTGGAATGCTTCTTGTTGTTTATTTTAGATAATGTTAAACTAATCCGCAAGCTTTTACATGATCAAATATAAGTTCTTATAATGCTTACCCTATTTTCCCTGAGTTATTTATTGTTGTTTGAATCATAATGTTTTCATATGCTTTCTCGCCTCCTAGGGCAGCCTCATATTACTTTTCGAATCACATAGACCTACTTCTTTAATTGAGAAACTATGTTCCTTTGCATGTTGCTTGGTGCTTTTTTATCCTCGTCATATATTTCATAAGCTGTTTCCAATTCATAGTATCTTAATTCCATGTTTCAGCATATACAGGTATACCATGAAGCATAACAATGTTATCCCCAACGGTCACTTTAAGAAGCATTGGCAAAACTATGTAAGGACTTGGTTTAACCAACCTGCTCGCAAAACAAGGAGACGTGCTGGTGAGCTCCCCACCTCCCCATTTTTTAAGGCTTCAAGTTTCAAATTCAACTTTGGCTCTAGAATACTTGGTTACTTACACTTTCTGACCTGTTTCGCTTTTGCCAATTCCAGCTAGGCAGAAGAAAGCTGCAGCAATCTTCCCCAGGCCAACAGCGGGTGCACTCCGACCTATTGTTCATGGACAAACACTAAAATACAACATGAAAGTCAGAGCTGGCAGAGGATTCTCTCTAGAAGAGCTGAAAGTAAGACTTGTTCTATCTAATCTTGTTGTAGATTGTTGTAAAAAGCAACCACCTACTAGACACAGGAAAAATATAGTGTCTGGCTCAATTGAGAACTCATTTCCCTGTTGGGATCTATGTTTGATTCTCAGCTTCTTTTAGAGTTTGGCATGTTAAGCTTATATTGAGCCTGTTTGGATAAGCTTATTGCTTTTAACTTATAAGTCAAAAGCCATAAGTTAGAAATCCTAGCTTATAGCTTTTGACTTATTTTGGTCATTTTGGCTTAAAAACAAGTGCTTTTAAGCATTTTTTTTTAATTTACCCAAACACTCTAGAAATGTTTAAAAGCTATTTTGACATAAAAGCACTTAAAATAAGCCAATTCAAACAGGCTCATCGTGTCTGGTTCTTGCGCAAGCAAGGTCACGTGTCAAAAAGCTTTTTTATTGTCTGATCCTTTTGAGGGGACAGACTTCATTTTACACGTCTATCTAAGTTGGAACTCTGAATTTTGAAGTTGATCAGATGATTATGTCATTTTTTATTCAATATTATCTTGCCAAAATATATCTTATTCATACCTATAGATTCCAGTATATCAAGCAGCTTTTTTTGTTTTGTTTCCAGGCAGCTGGTATACCCAAAAAACTTGCTCCAACTATAGGCATTGCTGTGGATCACAGGCGCAGGAACAGATCCCTAGAAGGTCTCCAATCCAATGTCCAGAGGCTCAAGACATACAAAGCTAAGCTAGTTATCTTCCCAAGGCATGCTAAGAAAGTCAAGGTAAACCTGAAATTTTTGTAGTCACACCAGTCTGCTATTGACAACAAAATACTTTTTGTTTGCTTAATTGCTATTTTATTGGAGCATCGATGAACTTACATCTCAACACAATTGCACAGGCTGGTGATTCTAGTGCTGAGGAACTTGCCAATGCCACTCAAGTCCAGGGTTCTTACTTGCCTATTGTTAGAGAGCAGCCAGCTATTGAGCTTGTTAAGGTCACGAATGAAATGAAATCATTCAAAGCTTATGACAAGCTGCGTATTGAGCGCACCAATGCTCGCCATTCTGGTGCGAGGTTGAAGAGAGCAGCTGAAGCTGAGAAGGAAGAGAAGAAATAAGACATTTCTGATGTCTTATAGCCATGCACACTAGCGTTGCTATTTTTTTTTTTTGGGGATGAGTCTTGATGATGAGTTATTTCGAGTATTATTTCAAGAATTTACGTCTTTTTTTGGTTATTTTCTTGCTCTTGATGTGTTGGATTCGATCTGTGCATCGATAATTATCCAAATAGAGTTTATGTTATATACGTTTGATAGTCGTTTTTTAGATGATTTGTGTTTGATTAATCCTCCAGAGCTTCTTGATTCATGAACTAATACACATCACTTTGTTTAGGTATAATAAATAGACAGACATTTTAACTTGACCTCTACTGACAATTTAACCCTTCTACTTTAAAAATACATTTCTAGATACCTCAAAGTTGTTCTCACTATGTCTCATGGACACTTGATATTGACATGACACACAGATTTTGGAGGTGTTGTATGATCATTTGTAAGTTGTATTCAATTGACACAGTGAAGATGAGTTGAGATGTCTAGATGTATATCCTCAGAGTTAAAGTGTTATATTGCCCGTTGAGGTCAAGTTAAAGGATCTATCCATGTATCGTTATTGTACCTGCATTCTGGATTATGTTTGAAACAATGAATTAGGTACTTGGTAGATGATATTACATATGTAGGTTTCAAAGCTTGTTTCTTTGTTGGGGACGATATCGTTGAAAAAACACGAAAATACTTGTAGCTTGAGGCGTATTAAAGACAATGTCCTTGAGTATATTTCTCAAGTATAGGTGTATCCTCGAATTCAACAAGCTCTTCTAGTATAAATTAGAGCAGAAACAACTGAGATTAAAAGAGTTTCTGTATGCTTTCTGACTAGTCCAGGAAAACATTCTGATAAGATTGTACAAACAATCATGAAGGTGATCAAGTTAAAGGAACTTAAAACTATGGATATCCACAGCACTACCTAATCAATGATCTTTGGAATGGAGGAAGGAGGAACTGAAAAAAGGTGTCCTAGTTGATATGTAATTGGAGGATCCGACGATCGAGAAGCATGGGGATCAATTCCAATGGCTGCTTGCCTCTGTCTGTAAGATGCCCAAGTTACCAAATAAAGCCCAGATATAATGAGAAGTCCTCCAAATATGCTGCATTGACAAATTCATGAGATCGTTAGAGCAGAAGGCGAAAAGTAAAATAGAATCTATTTTTTCGATATGAAATAGCCAAATGTTGCAAGTATAAACAAATATGTTCATTTTCCAGTCAAAGCTCGCGCCCAAATTGTGAAGCATAACAAAGACGGAAATGATCATAGGCATTGTATAATGGTAGTAAGTACTGACCTTCCTAGATAAATAGGGCTCCCAAGGAAAACTCTTGATAGAAATGCTGATGCAGCCGGTTGAAGTGGATTGTATAATGCAACCATAGAAGGGCCGAGAATCTTATTGCACCATGTCAACATTCCATAGTTCAGGGCAGATGCAACAATTCCCTGAAAAATAGAAATGATGGTAACTTAACTATTGTGTTTTCGACGCTAACTAAAAAGTTGTCCCTTGTTTTCCAAAACAAATGCATATGATAACTAACCACAAGGAGTGAGATACACAGATGGAGGAGAGAATCAGCAACGAAACATTTCAAACAAAGCTTGAGTAGATATATTGGTATTCATAGTAGACACGGTTTGGCTGTCATCCGTATCACTAATTGTCATGGTTAAGTAGTCGATGATGATTGGAAATCAAGAGAGCAACACCAGGGAAGAAAAGGATGAAGATCGTTAAAATGTCTGATGTAAACTTGACGTATGCTATAAGGAACGCATTATATGCACATCTAATAGACCTGTATAATCCAAGGCATCTTTTATGCTCATCAGTAGGAAGGAGCTAAGCTTTAAACTGATGCCTCGAGTAGAATACTTATTCATGTGGAGTAGAATTTGCTTACTCCATAACTTAGGGAGTGACAATATTGTAGTGCTTATATCAGATTGTCCTCAATCCCAAGCTAACTGGTGTATAGAAAAACTTAACGTATTTTGCTCCGTTAGGACTGGTTTCGTTCCAATATTCAATAATTTGGGATTCTCTAATGCTAGAGGTTTCTACATTTTCTGATGAGAAATGATCTATAAAGAGGCTGTTAGTTTTCTAATTACATATAATTCAAAATATGTCACTGCCGAAGAGAAGCTGGAGGCAGCAAACTTAAGATTTCTCCTTTTTGGGGATGTGGAGGATTTCATACCTTCTCCTTCGACCCATAGATCCAAATCACAGCATATTCATTAATATTCTAAGTCAAATATTGATCCGGTATGGTATTCTTGAAACAGCTGCAGGTTAATATCTCAATATATTTTCTAGTCGACAAGTCATTATAATTTGAAACTAGGGATAATGGTAGTAATTAGAACTCGCTTCAGAACAGGAACTATAAAGACGGAGAATGAGGAGAATCTTACAGCGTAGCAGACGGCAAAAGCTTCAGATTGTGTCAAGTTCCAGTCGGTTGACTCATCGGTCACCAAGAAGGCTGTTGCTACCATTAAAAGACAACCAAAAAGGTATGAATATGCTGTCACTGATATACTTGCAGGGTATTTTGCCAAAACTGGAGCCTGAAAATTTCTTAAAAGTTCAGTTAAGTCAGAAAAACAATACAAATAGAAACGGTTTATCTGGAAAAGTCAAGGGTCTTTTAGACAATGCTTCAAGACATGCCGAGATCTAAACTGTCAACTATATCCTAAAAAGAAAATTGTTCACCAACCAAAATATAGGTAGGTTTGATTAAAAACTAAGGCTGTTATTTTTTTTTAAACAAGGGGATCATTTCTTATAAATTTACTTAATAATCAACAGTAAACACTCAGAGTCATACAAAAAGGGCCTAATAATAAATTAGAAAGTTTCGAGTAATTGTTTGATCTCATCAGTAGAAATTAATAGATCCAAGGAATAAGAATTTAAGAAGAGTGATAACATGTGGTCAGAGGAAATGATTGAGGCATTAGAATTATGGACCCCGAGCTAGAACAAAGAATATTTCATCAGTTAGCATAACAGTTAATAGTGACGGTCAAGTTAAACAATAACTCAACATGACCAATCATGATCGAACATATACAAATTTACATAAATTCCCTCAACTACAAAAATAAAGCCTCAATTTTTATAAAATTTCCTCTTCATCAAGCCAAAATACTGACATTTTAACGACGTGATACTTTTTCACAAAGACAATATTCTTTAATAGGTTCTTTCTATCCATATATAGGTCCCAAATCTCCCTTTCTTATGACCTCGTATCCTTATTCTCCACAGGTGAACAAATGGCTTTGTTGGCTAGTTGCAACATCTCCTTTCCCAACTATCTAAGTCTTCTATTTGACTCCAAAATGGAAAGAAATTGTGTTTTACCGCCGGCAAGAAACTTCATATGTGCTTGAACCTTTCAATGAGCTCCTTTTTTTCAACATTTTCTTGTTTTCTTTCTGATTGTCTATCATCTGCTGGCTCAAAAACAACGTCATCATTCTCCATTATTATGTTTTTACATTTCCATTTAATCCTAGAGTTAAACTATCTGAACTTCCAAAGGTTCAAGATTCTACTGATGTATGGAATCATTTTTTACATTTCCATTTTGAGGCAAGTCTCCTTTCATTCCTTTGCAGGTGGTCTTATTGAATTTCAGACTATCAATAGTAGGAACAAGCATATGTACCCAATGAAAACACGTCAATTTACATTCAACAACAATAGTAGGAACAAACATGTTGCTCGGACTCTTCACTTTTGGTACCACACCCTTGTCGACACGACATGGGTGTGGGATCCGTGTCTGATTTGGTCAACTGGTTCCAGGTACTTTGACCAAAATCGATGAGGAAAGTTTGGACGGTTTTAATGATTTCTGAAATCAATACAAAAGCTAAGGTAAAATTGAAGAAAATGGAGTATCTTTTATATAGAAATTTCTCTGTCACACTTTTTTCTTTAATCTCCTTTCAGGATTCTCTTCAAGTTCTCCACATGATATCTCATAATTTGGGTTTTATCACTCTATTTTTAGATATTTTGATTATTTTTAGGCGAATCCCCGCACCCGCATCCATAAATGGATCCGTATCCCCGAATCTTAAAAATTAGATCATGAAGGATCAGACCTCTAGATCCGCACCCGTATCGGACACCCGCACTCGAGTCTGAGCAATTAAGGGCTTAGGTGATTCAAAGAAATCGCCTTTTTTTTAAAATTCTGCTGAGATTTGAACCTATATTTTAGTAGGTTGATATCTGTGTGCAGCCTTTCAGTTTAGTTACTGAACAGTATCTGGTTCTCATCGAGCCAATTGGAATCAACGAAAGCAAAAAGATTATCAAATTACCTGAATGGCTAAGTATGCCGCCATGCACATACAGTTTCCTATTAAACATAAAACACCGAGGTGCCAATCATCAAACCCCAACTCCAGAAAACTTGACATTAACCATCCAGTAGGCTCTGGCTGACCCTTAGCACTTATATCACTGTGTATGAATTCTGAGCCTCTGTCTCCAAACACCACTGGTCCACGGAAGATGGCCATTAAGATTGCCCCAGAAACACAAACAATTGTACCTCCAATCTTTGCTTGACCTTCCACAGTAAAAAGTTTCACTGTTTCTGTACTGCATAAATTACATTTAAGAGTAAAGTTAAGCAGATCATCAACTACAACAGACAACTGGATGTGCAATTCAGTGCAAATACATGAAAATTACACGAAAAGAAGGTAGATTGGTTCTTTGGGGATGGCAAAAACAGCCTGAACAAGAAAGCCTAGCAGAGAATTTTTTTTTATTGTATAAGTAGAAAGAGCATCAATCTTTAACGGCTTTTATAACTAAAAGTAAATGATAAAACTGCAGAAACGTCACAAGTAAACAGGCCAATAGTGATAGCACCAAGGGTGTACCCTAGTGTTTATTGAAGTGGGAGGAGAACTATGATGGCTCGGGATCAAATCCAAGCAGAGACAAAAGCACTTCGTCCCACCATTCTAAGTCTTAGTGGACAGAGGTACCTAGTACTTGTTATTGGTGGGAGGTAATAGGTATACCATAGAATTACTCGAGATGTGTGCAAGCTGGCCCGATCACCACAGTTATAGAAAAAATAGAAATAAATAGGAACAGCAATTAAGAACAGATACCTTGATTAGCACTCTCCTTTTCTAGATGAAATTCTTTAAGACAAATATTTAGCAGGTCTTCTATTATGTCTTCAAAAAGTACCCCACAAATAACTTTTTGTGATCGATCCCAATTTTTCTGTGGAAAATGTAGATAGAGAATGTGCATAGCTTCCTTTCTTTTCAAGCAGCAGCCGATAGCTCATCCTTTCAACAATTATGTTCATATTTCTCGGTAAAGTCTCCCTATATCTAACGGTTATATCTTTTATAATTACTGAACTGGTTTGCTTGTAATACAGACTGCAATACAGCTCTATAACAATTGAACTTCATCTAAACACTTAGAAGATTATTTTACTCTGAATGTGAGCAGTTCTATTATCTGATCCTTGATGACAATTTGAGAATGCCCAAAAATAATTAGACTAGAGAATTTTTAACCTCGCTGTTGCACACTTGGAAGACAGAGAGTATCATATTGATAGAAATCCTGATTCTCATTCTAGGTAGTACTAATTTTAGGCACAGACAATTTCAGATTTTCTTGAAGAATATAGTGATATGACTGAATTGCTATCTTTTCAGCCAACGCAGAGTAAAGATACACAAGATATGGGATACAAAATAATCCCCCTATCGAGTACAGAAATGTACATGAATACGTCTTGAAAGAGAAACAGATATTAATCAAAGACAAAGGGGGTTACTTTCTTACTCACCCCATCAATACTGCAAATATGAATGTGAAGACTGGTATTGCAGGTTGCACGGCTGCAGCATAAGTTGGATTTGTGTAACCAAGACCAATAAGAAACAAAAGTTGGTTCCCAAAAATACTGTTACAGTTGCAAAGAAAAAAGGAAAAATTAAAAACACAAGGTTTTAGTTCAGTGCAAGAACTATGCAAATTAACCGCACAAATCTCATAAATGGCAGGCACATCAAACTTACCCAGTTAATCCTAGAAAGAAGAATGAGAGTAGAAGCCGCTTATTCAAAGGAATCCTTGACCTCCTAGACATAGAAGGAAATGCAACATTATTAGAGCCCATGTACTTGCAGGTATTGTAAACTATTTTTAAAAGAATCCAAAAGTAAGACGATAGTTTAGATGCAGGCATTTAATCAAAAACCTTTTTCAAGAAAAGGTTTAAGGAAATATGTACAAACAAGGATATGAGGTAACAACTACGAGAGGGTAAAATCTAGAGACATGAGCGAGAATTTCAAGCTACTAGTCAGAATATCAACAAAGAATTCTTATGAGAAATTTGAGAATGTATGTGTATTTGCGTCTGAAGTTTGAGAATGTACCTGTATTTGTGACTGAAGAAACTTGCTGCACTACAGGAGCAACAATCAAACAGATAGAATTTTCTTTTAGCTTGCACCTCAATCGGTATTTTAGTTCCAGTTTACTAAAGCTAAAAGCTCTTCTTAGGATCCAACTCACACAACAAGATAAGCAAGTCACCTATCTTTCTAAGAGGTTGTGATGAATCCTACTTTTTATGAGGTTTCATTCTCAAACCTCCAAATGGGAGAGCAGCAGAACGATTTCAGGTGTAATCATAGTGGATTACCAAGTATCAATAGGAAACAGGAATTCTATTAACCCATCAAAATGGTCAAAAAGAAGTACATGAAGGACAGAGAAAAATGACAACAAAATAATTTTTTTCTTTTTGATAACAAGGGGAACCCGGAGCCGCTACCTTTGGGTGCGCACAGGGTAAACCCCGGTCCTATGCAATAGCTCGCAAATCACATAAGAGAGGTAACCCACACTAGGCAAGCCCGGTGCGACGAGCTCAACCCAGAAACCCTAACATTATTCATAAACAAATACATGTGTTTGTTAGCTATGTTGCTCGGACTCTTAAGAAGTCGACAATATCATGCCGGATCCTCCAAAATACTCCAAAAGTAGTGCATTTCCGGAGGAAAAGTCCGAGCAACATAGCTGGTGTCTATTAGCAGGCTCAGTGGATCAGTGGTCACAAGCTGTCCCAAACACCACAATATAAAACTAAATCTATGTGTGTTTTCATAAACAGATACATGATTGGATTACAGATTCAAGAGCAACATATAGAGAAAAAAGGAACTAACTTTTCTCGAACATAGGCGACTGGTAGAAGAATAGATAGAGCAAGAAGATCCCTATACAAGCAAAACACAATTTGATTCACTCCCACATTGAGTGCCACTTTGGTAATCACATGATACCCACCATACAAAACCTGTATCAACGCCATTGTTCCATGAGCTCTCCATACCTCATTACCATTTCCCACTGAAACAGCTGCCATTTTTATCATTTCATCCCAATCAACTCCACCCCAACCTCCTTTATACCCTATACGATTGTGATGATGGAATTGGTGAAAAATAGTGATGGTTGGTGTGATGGGGTCTCAAGATTCTTGATAAAAAAGATATAGAATGAAAAGAAAGTGTGAATTTTTACAGAGATTTTCAGTTACCACGTTGTTTTCATGAATTGGGGCTTCTGCTATTTGGTTCAAAATCAAGGTTAAGCTGAGATTTCAACAAATTGAAATGACCCACATTCAAATCTGCATCGATCTTGGAGTAAAGCTTGGATCTTTAACCATTTTTTTCTACAAATCTAAAGTGGTCAATCATGGAGTGGGGCTAAAATGTACTCTTTTGTTAGTCACAGGGGACAAATAAAGAATGAACTTGTTATCTTTATTGGACTTTACGGAATATCTAGATTTCAGTAATTAGATTCTCCAATAGGGACAGAAATATAATTTTTATTTTTTTTCCTTTTTACTTGTTTATTATACTAAAGGATTGTTTTGTTCATTTTACTAAACGATCGGTACGTATTACTAGAATACTTGATAATGTTTGATTGATTGTGTTAAGTATTTATTTATTCCACGTAAAATTCACATTGTGTTTGATTGACGGATAAGAAAAGCTAATTGCCACATAATTAATGTTAATTTGATCAACCATACCTAATACTGCTCCCTTCATTTACTATAATAAAAATAGATGTCTATTTTCACTTGTCCGATTTGAAAACATTGAATTTATTATATTTAAATAGTGATATAGTAAAATTATCATTCTACACACTACACTATATATATAAAAGAGATGAAATCATTAGTCCTTGCACTTGTTCTAGTGATTAATTAATATAACATACAATGTCATATACAAGCATTTTAGTGAACAAGAAATAAACAAGGCTTGTTTACTTGCTTGAAATTGAAAGCAATGCAAATAGTTTACACCAGATTTCACAGGCACCCTGAAATGACAGTTCTGATGGTCTCTAGTTTAATCCACAGGTTCTCGAATAGAAAGATGACTAAGGCGGACAGGGTGCATTAACCGAGGCCAACGTCAATCATGGAAGCTGATATTGTTGTTAGTGTTGTACTTCTGATTCCCCATTCGTATCTGAAGAATTCGCAAATAAACAACTGTGTTCAGCAGGGATCCACAGAGAAAGACGAAGAGACTACTTTAAGCTGAGAGATTCGCGTTACCATTACATGAAAGGGTATAGTTAGTTAAGAAGCTTTATGGTACCTTATTA
>JBCEWC010000227.1:0-67795 GCA_038996855.1 Solanum aculeatissimum
TCCCCCCCCCCCCCCCCCCCCCCCAAGAACACAGACGTATTTGTGTACACGAGGGGAAGTTCTCATGAGGACAATAATATAGTTATTGTGTATTGATTTCTAATGATGTCCAGAGGTGGCAACTATCGGTCCTACATGAAAGGAAATGGATGCCTTATGCGTCTATTACCTATAGAATTCATTCCATCACCTAGAATATTATCAATCTGTGCTATATAAGCTGGGAAATTTGAAGCTCATGGGAAAGTTCAGACTCCCTCTACCCGGAAGATAGTCCAAATCTCTGTTTTGGTCTTTCTCAAAGTAGTGTCCACTTCTCTATAATGGGAAGTTAAATACACTTTGCACAACAAAAAGTTTGGATGCTTGTTACACTCATCGGTGTTCCTCCATCTTTTTCTTCTATTACACTAAACCCAAAATACGGCTCACATGTCCTTGCAACAAAATACTAAACACCTCGTATTTTTAAAGGCTTGTCCTATTAAGTGCACAAATTCAAAGCTGGATAAAATTGGGAGGGATTAGTAGCACATTTTATTTGCCTCGGCCAATTTAGGGAAGGGTTCTTTTACTTGTCATTTGACAAACTTAAACTTTCGAACCTTGTATCGTATAAGGAAGCCCATTTATTGGCTCCCAGGTACTGAGCAGGTAATAAGTAGCAGTGCACCCCTGTGAACTGCTGTTCTGACCAGCTTAAACTTTCCATCTCCGAATGCTATTATAAGGCTCATTTATTGCCTCTCAGCTGCTGAGTGGGTTATGAGTAGATTGTAGATCCCCAGACTCTTCCTCTTGTATTTGCATTTAACTCAGCATGACTTTACTCGTTCTCCACATCATGTCTGTAAATTCATAATATGGAGATGCTTGTTGGTAAAACTTCTGTTTAGTACTCTTTTTTCACCTGAATGTATTTTGCACAGGGTGTAACCTTGGGAGGAACTGGGAAAGAAAATGGTGATAGGCATCCCAAAATAGGTCAAGGTGCACTTATTGGAGCTAGTGCAACTATACTTGGAAATATAAAAATAGGGGAAGGTGCAATGGTTGGTGCTGGTTCCCTTGTAATGAAGGATGTTCCTCCCCACAGGTTGAGTATTATATCTTTTCAACTTCTGGTTTATCCATAAAGTAGCTCTGATAAAACATGATATACTGGTTGTAATGTGCCATCCTTTGGTTTTACAGTATGGTGACAGGAATACCAGCAAAGGTGATTGGTTATGTAGATGATCAAGATCCATCTTTAACTATGAAGCATGGTATGTCAAAGATGTTTGCTTTGGTAGCAGTATATTCTTTTCCCTCGTAACTCGCTCTATTGCAGTTAGTTTTATTATGATAAATATGCCACATATGCATGTGTCTTTCCTTTTTGCAAGAGTAAACCCTTTTGTACTATTTACTTGAGGAATAAGGTGGAACAATATGATGGATCTTCTTTATTGGGTTGTTTGGGTCTTGGAGGATAGTAAAAGGGGTATATTAAGAGTTTTTCCTGAATTATCTGATTGGAGTTGCTTTGTTTTAAATACATGTGCTTGTCTACATGAATATGGGAACAATAAGGGGGGTTAAAAGAGATTCAACATTTAACCCTACTTATAAAAAAAAGATAAAGAGAAAAAGAGATTCAACATGTAATCTCTTCCCTAAGGTTTAAGTAAGCGGGCACAATAGGTTTGGAAATATGAGAGAGAGAGAGAGAGGGACAGTCTCCAAGTAGTTATTGAGAAGATTGATGCTATCTTTTTTTGTATAAAGACACAGAGATAATGTCATAACCTGAAAGAAGCCAGAAGGTGCCATGAATTAAAGAAATGAGATCCTAGATGGAAACTTTAATTAGAAACATAAAGGTGCCACTGAAAATGTAAAGAAAATGGAGGTCATGATCAGCATTTATCTTTGCACTTATCAAATTATGATGATGTTAATAATGTTAAAATCCATAATGCGAGAAGACTTTCTCGCTAGAATTGTTTCTAATTTCTTCGAGTTAGTAAGATTTGATCTATTAGACCCCTGAATTCTCACCAGTCTAATATCCTAATGGCTCATACTATACTTAAACATTCCTTTGTAGTTTACAGTGATTGCTCATAAGCTACCAACAGGAAACTTTTACTGGCTTCTTCTTTCCCTTTGCTTAGAAATTAACTGTTCATTGCTTTTCGCTGCCATATTGCAGATGCCAGCAAGGAGTTTTTTAAACAAGTAGCCGTTCGCTGCAAAGAAGCAAGAGCCAATGGTGAGATTTCATTAAGCAAGTATGTTGTTTATAGTAGGGATATATTCGCCTTTGTTGGATCAAACCAAGAGTCATCAAGTTGGACTGGAGCTTTCCCCCTACAGCAGCTTCTGCCTGGGAGTGAGCTATATCCTCTTTGCGACATCCAGATCAATGATAACGATGTTATAGATATTCCAATCAGGAGTGCTTCATAAACATATCCTATAGTATCTTTGCTGTTTCTAAACTCCATGTGTTTGAAAAAGTTTTACTTGTCACTTTTAGCAATCATGAGCGCTCGAGTTTTTCTTCCTCTATTAGTAGCATCATATAATTCTTCTCTGAGTCTCTCTTGTTGGATGCAGGAGCGATTGCTTCAAAAGATGATGGCTCAACATGAAGACACATCTTCATTTAACTTAATTAACCCCAATTCACTTCAATGTGTGAAAATGATTTTAGTATTTTCACCATCTTTAATATTATAGGATTTCTGAAAATAGAAAAATAAAGGCCCTTTAAAGATTGATCATCATTCAATCGAGGTGTAATGTGTGCTGATCTAAATTCTGTATTTCTTTCTCCACTTTGTATATTTGTTTGAATTAATGCTAGAATGAAATATTGGGACATTCTATGGATTAATGTTGACTCTGGATTCAGCCAGTTGGTGTATAATATCATATAACTTTTGCGCTTTTAATTTCACTAGTTCAAATAGGACCTCATATGTTGATTATCATGCAGTAACGATAATTACTACAGAAAGAAAATTACAGAATATTGAATTCACGAAAATATTGATACTAAGTTAACATTACTTACTGGGAATTTTTTCTATGAATTTTACATTTTAATATTAAATTCAATTTTTAAAAACAAAAAAATTACCTAGGGTAAGTTTACGTATATGCGGGATGGGGGCAGAGCAGACTAATATGCGGATCTGCCTCGCAACTGTCCCGTCTCATTGGATTTCTAATCATCTCAATTTTAATTTTTTTATTTATAAAAATAGCAAAAAGAATTTAAAAATATCATATCCAATTGATATCTAAACTATAGTATCAAAAAATTTAAATTTTCATATTAATATAGTTCGATATACATGGTAGCATATACCCATAACCGGGCCAAATAAGTAATTTGGTTCGTAGTAGTAAAAAGTTGGAACCGCAGATGGTATGCGGAAAGCGTGAGACTACAAGCTCCACCCCACCCCCAACGCGATCTCAGAATTTCCTTCCCCTGCTTTGCGGACTATTGAGATTTCTCCATTGATATTCATCAATAATAATAGAAGGATTTATTAATATTATACACGTCAATTCTCTCTTTTTGCCGCTTGTACATTTCTACCACCATCTAGATCTGCAGTTCCCCACTGCTTCATCCATATTACTTCACAGGTCAGTTTTTCCAATTCTAGGTAGAATGATGCTTATGCATACATTTTTGCTTGTTTTTCTATGTTACTTCATTGCCAATTTAGCTCTGTTGATGAAATTTGAGGTCGGTGATATTTAATTAACCGTAGGATCTGGTTGATACTCTAATCTTCAGGCGTTTTATTCAATTGTTGAAGTAAGCCTAATTCTCTTCTAGGATTTTCTCAAGTTTCATTTTTTTTGCTTCCATTAGCTGAAAAGGTATTACTTATGAACATATATTTATGCTACTGGTGATAAACCTCAACTTCTATTAGTAGTTCACTGGAGAAGGGGGGAATTTCCCATGTGTTTCCGGAAATTAAAGCTACATTGGTGTGATCACTGTGAGATGGTGATACAGAGTATCTGTGAAGTTTTGAATCTTTTACCAGCTTCTGTTTAATCAAATTACCTTGAATGGTGGATTTTAGTATGAGACATCTATTTACTTTACGGAATTTGGCAATCAAAATAGGATTTTTTAAATTTTGTTGATAGAAGGTGGTTTTGTAGCCAATATTTGTGTCATTTTTATCTTGACTCTTTAATTTCAATGCTGAGTTACGTGATCCATCTTCGTGGATTATTTATCTTGTGTTTTATGATTGTTACTCGTTGCAGTTGATGGATGAAACAGTGTAATCCCTACTTCTCAGAGGCAGAAGTGGAAATTATGGAGGGAGATATTAGTAGTGGGGCTGCAGATAATCACACAGAAGATGCTAGCAAAATGGAGACACAGTTCAATAACTTCAATATTGAGAGTAATCATGTAAAACAGAACGGAATTTATGATGGTTATCAACATACAGGTGATAGCCATGATGATCTTGTACAAATGCTCGTAGAACTTAATTTCCAGAATGAATATCTGAAATCTCAGATTGTGGGATGGCAAAACACCCACACTTATTCTGATGAATCTGGCCAACAAATTAAAACGGTTGCGCATGAAAATGTGCCAAGTGATAATTCAGAAGACCTTAATGAGAAGATCAAATCTTTGAATAGGAAACTTTTGGAGGAAAAGCAAACACGAGGTGCTGCAGAGGAAGCACTAAAGCATGTTCAAACTCTGTACTTAGAAGCTGACACAAAGGTCCAAGAGTTGTCTGTCAAAATTGCTGAAGGTTTGTGATTTGCTTTAACTTCCATTTTCTTTTTAAAAGTTTCTTCAATTTAATATCAAATAAAGAACTCGGGTTTGATGATAAGCTCTAAAAGTGTGGTGATGTACTTCTATTGGTAGTTGCAGATTCTTGTGGTTTTCTTTTTTCATTCTGTAAATAAAGCAGATAAGCTATTCTGAAGTCTATAAATGGTTTGTTTCGATAGTACAACATAAGATGGATCAGGAAATAAAAGAACGTGATGAGAAGTACTCAGAGCTAGACTCGAAGTTCAACAGACTTCATAAACGAGCAAAGCAGCGTATTCAAGAGGTGCAGAAGGTAAATTCTGAGATTATCCTTCATTAAAATATGGTGTTTTACATCTACAAAACCTTCTGACTTCTAGCAATACCTTCTCTAGATAACAGTATATTCTACAACAACAAATGAAACCGAGGAGAACTTTTGACTATGGATGGTTTTCATCTCCTTCATATTTTACTATTCTTTTCTTCTTGAATCGTGAAGGGGAGCCTTGGAGTAACCGGTAAAGTTGTTGTCATGTGACCAGGAGGTCACGGGTTCAAGCCTTGGAAACAGCCTCTGGCAAAAATGCAAGGTAAGGCTGCTTACAATAGACCCTTGTGGTCGGGCCCTTCCTCGGACCCTGCTCATAGCGGGAGCTTTAGTGCACCGGGGCTTTCCCCCTTCTTTCTGAATCGTCCGGAGATGCAAAGGGGCTTCGCTTCCATTAGTCTTTCTTCCTTATATCCATCTTCCTTGCCCTTCAACTTATCGTTGCTTTTGCACTTGTAGTCACCCATGGCATATTTAGCAAGGAATACTATGGACTGTAACTATGACATGAAACTACTTGCTAAAAAACAAACAAAAAGAAATATTACACAGAGCTAAACTACTCTTCATTATAGCAGTGGCGGATCCAGGATTTTAACTAAGGGGGTTCGAAATATAATATAAAAGTATAAATGTGCGAGTAAACCAACAAAATATAATTTCCAAAGGAATAATTAAGAGAAGCTAAAAAATAATGCTTCGAGTGGGAGACCTACCATTATGCTAGACTTTGCTTATTGTTTAGGAGGTTCAAGTTTAATATATATATGAAAATATAGAAAATTTACCTTATATACGGTGTAATTTTTTCCCGAGGGGGTTCGAACCCCTCCCCCTACCCCAGGTCCGCCCCTGCCTTATAGGTTAGGATGAATGCTTAACAGTTGGCATCGGTGTTGATGATAAAGTTACTTATGCTCAGTAGACTGGCCCTTAGCTCAAAAAAATGTGACTCTGCCTTTCATGAATTACAGTATGGTGAAATGGTTTAAGAACTTCTGGTTAAGATTTGATTGTGTCCTTGAGAAAACAAGTCCAAGAATAGAGAACAATTGTCTGAACTTAAAACAGCTAAGGAGAGCATGAAAACACTGTTTGAATGAAGTGGAGGAATCACGAAAGTGGTCATGATGTGGTCCTATTTTCTTCTCTTCCTAAAGATGCAGTCTTAGTTCCTGTTTGTATGGAGCATTGGGTGAATTTTGGAGAGAACGTACTTTGTAGGATTCTCCTTTTTTTTTTGGTGTACCACTTGTATACAGCCATGTTCGCTTTGTTATTATCAATGAAATCTTCTATTTTATTAAAAAAAAAAGTTGTGACTGAATTTGGAAATAAAGATAAAAATGCTCTGGACGAGTTATTAAAATTGTACATTAATTGTTTAAAATGTTATCATTTTTAAAGTTAGAATCACGATGATTGACTGTTCATTGTCAAAATTCTGTTTCTTTAGGAAAAAGATGATCTTGAGGCCCAGTTTCGTGACGTCAATGAGAAATCCGAGCACGCGTCCTCTCAACTGTCTTCATTGCAGCAAGAATTGGAACGCAGCAGAAAACACGCTCAGGAGGCGTTGAAAGCAATTGATATGGATAGGCAACAGTTACGAAATACAAGCAACAAGTATGTTCTCCTTGTGAACTAAGTTGATACTGCTCCCGCACAAGTGATTTTGATGGATTATCTATTTATTGTTTGGATTAGCTTTAAGTAAAAAAAAAAAAAGGAAAAAGAACAAAGAGATATCATCAGAGCTACCTGTCTACCACTTCTTGATTGAGATACAACACTATGCCTGGAGCTCTTCAAGTGTCCACATACTAAATGAGAAAATAACCTTTTAACATAATCAACTAGCAGTTTGTCTATCTGTCTTATCTTGTTCACATCGAAATTGCTCGCAGTGTTATAAGAATATGTTTCCTCAGTTTTGACTGAAACCAAGTTTTTATTAAATAGTTGCCTTAGGCTTTGGAATTGTCAATTTTGATTAGATACAAAGCTAGATCATGTCAACTGGTCCCGGATGTTCTATTGATTTTGTTATTATCAATAAATTCAGTGTTTTCTGAATGTGAAAGTTTTCTTTTAGATTTTCTAGAAGATGCTTTCTCTCATTATTTATTTTCAGTTCACAAATTTTTTGATTTGTAGGCTCAGAGACAATATTGAAGAGTTGCGCCGTTCCTTGGCATCAAAAGATACTGCTCTGGAGTCATCACAACAGGCACTTCTAGAGAAAGAGCAGGTGTGCAGCCATCAGAGAGTTCACATCTTGTATCAAGTTAATTGCCTATAATTAGATGGTGTCAATTGTTTAATGTCTTCTTGAGTCAATCTAATGTCCTTACCTGTCTTCTATGTATTTCTTAAATCCTTTTGGTGTTTGTATTCAATTTTATATACATACATGGTGAAGCTCTATGTTGAAGCATGAATATACCCTGCCACATGGCGCTCCATCCTGATGCTCACACATCTGTGAGAAAAAAAAGAATAGACAGAAAAGAAGAAGATGAAGGGGGAACAAGGTAGGAAGAAATAGGTCTACCAAATAGGACTGGGTTGCACCATCACTAATCTACTTATCATGTTTGGTAAAGTAAAGAAAACTTGAGAATCCTTGTACCTTCTGCATCATAGGTTAAAAAGGAATAGGGGAACGGAAGGGAGATAGGCAGTAGGCCACGTAAATAAGAAGAGAGGACGAAGATGCTGTACTGGTCTGGGGGAGAGGATGGAGATATTTAAAATGCTCCATACTTTTTTTCCCAATGTCACTGTAGTGCACACTGTTTTTATTTATTGATTCTGCATAAAAAATCTATCCCTTCAATATAGTCTGTAAAGCATCAATGGCAGGGACAGACCCATTATCCACCGAGTTTAGAAGGCTGTGGTTGGTCCAAAGGGCGGGCCACAGACGGATTTCTCGGTTATCAAAAAAAAAAGTTCTGCTTACATTACATCAAGGCAAGCTCTTTATTAACTTAGTATATATCACCATTTCCATTTGAGTTGTCTTCACTTTCCTCAGCATAATGTCCGCACTGAAAGATCCAAAAGTACTCTTGAAAATGCAGTGTTGGCCAAAAAACTAGTACTAATGTCAATATTGAAAGTTTCAATTTGACATCGAGATGTTTCAACTTCCTTGAAGTGTAGTGCAAAAGCCCTTTGACTTTTAGTCTGTAGGTAAATTGCTATAATAAAAGTATCAGTATTAAAACTGAAACAAATAGGACTAGATCAGGCTCCAGTTAGAGATGTACTCTGCAGAGGAGGGATGAGACGAAATGAGTCATTAGTTATTACTTATTAGCTTCAAGGTTGTGTTGAATGCTAAATGTTTCAATACCAAAGCTGGTAGCTAATAGATTTTAGTGTTATTGGAGGCTTACGAAGTGTTAACCTTCCCAACTTCATTTCCATGTCGAGAAAGCTATTTCGAAGTTTGTTAAGCTAAGTAATGTCTGAGGAATTAGATGAAAGTTTTCGGACTAGTAATTAGACAAGTTGATTTCCTAGAAACCATTAAAAACTGAGCAAGTTGGTTTGGCAGACTGACGTTTGTACCTGATCTCTCCCTCCTTACTCTTTTCCTTTTGTAAGAAAATTGTTGGTAAGTTGACTATATATTTTTATTTTCACTAGCAAAAGGGCATCTTTAAAGCTCTTTTAATTTGTAAAAAATATTGTCAAAGAAGAAATTGCTAGAAGAGTGAAGTAAATGGCGCCTAAGAAAGCTTGTTTTAAGAAGAAAGGCAAAATGAAAACTAACAAAGCATAATGTAAGAAAAAATTAACTATAAACGATAAAGCAGTGGACTGCAAATAACTGAAATTTGTGAAGTAATTCTCATGTCAATCAAGTTAATATCTGTTTTAAATTTCTAAATATACAATTTTAAGTTTACAATTCAGATACTTGCTGGTTTTCATATACTAAATTCTAGTTTCATGTACTTAATCACTAAGATATTCATGCATAATTTTTTTTTTAACAAATTTTGGCATCACTTTATCATCAATATTTATCATTTTACTCACTTCAAAGATAGAGCCCATGGATTTAGAGAGATGATATGCCATGGTGCACTGAAGCTTGCTGCGAAGTGTTGCCTAAGCGAGGGGAAGCAGTCAAGTTTCGTTCACCTAGTTTCAAGGCTTAAGCACACCTCAAGCTGGCCTTTTGCAAAAATGATTATACTCTATAGTTTTTCTCGACTTATTCAGAAACCATAGAGTTGAGTCACGTTAGCTAAAGGCCAGCTTATTAGTTTCTGATTTTGGTATTGTTCCCTTGTGTCATTACAGATAAATGTATTTGATTCTTTTGAGATCGAGACAATGTTAATGATATTTTTTTCTCTTTTGAACAAGATATCTAGTAAAAGAATCCATTTCCCGGGTTACTTTCTTAGTTTTTCCTTACTAATTGCCTTCATGTGTGGTGATGTTATATGATTTCTTGTGTTTTGCATTAGTCATCTGTAAGATTGTCAGCTGCCTAGTAGGTGCTAGATTCAAATTAGTGTGAATTTGTGCAGACTTCGAGTGTAGAAGGAGGCCCAGGGTTTTATTCCAGCAGCAAAGACTCATTTTATCTTTTAAATGGCCTCGTGTGCTTTCTCGATTTAAATGGATAAGATCAAATAGAAGTTTATCAAGATCTACAGAGATGCTTATTGTATTTTCAAGGAGAAATAGAAGATAATTTGAGGACCAGGAATCTCATGTTGACAGAAAAGGCTAGAAATAAAATGGTTGTTCAATTATGAAACCTAGGATATGTTTAAAAGGTTCATGGCCTATTGCTGATATATATAGCCTATCTCTAAGTTCTTTCTCTGATATACCACTTGAACTTAGAGGATCGTTGCTGAACCTTGGTTTTGCAGAAATTGGAAGAGATGCGAGCATTGCTGCAGGCAGCAGATGAGAAGACGCAAGCTTCACTTGAAGACCTCTCTTCAAAGCACCAGAAGGTACGAGGGCAATATTACTGTTGACCTGGTGCTTTAGCTTCCTTCTTTAGTTCTGAATGGTCAATTTCCTAAATAAATTTCTCTTTTACATCAGCAAAAAGAGAGTCTGGAAGCCCAAATTGCTGAGGCATTGGCTGAAAGAAGCAAAGCAACTGAAACAATCTCATCTCTGCGGGTAATGATTCTGTTCCTAATTGTACACAGATGGAAGAATGCAAGACCTATAAAACAACTTCATCTTGCTCATTATATTGGTAATTTAATGAGGTCTAATGATGTAAAAAATGACATTGAATGAGATTTATATTTCTTGCTCAGTGGATTGTTGGTTCCACCGATTCTCAGGAATCCCGTCTATTATGTATTAGTTGTTCAAGTTTTGCATCCTTCTGGATATTTGGAATTCTGATCATGTGTTGTTCCTTGTAGGCTCTGATTGCAGAGAAGGAGTCTAAACTTGCAGAGATGGATGCAGCTTCCACTGGTGAAGCAGCTAGACTTAGAGCTGTTGTTGAAACAGTTAAAGGAGACATTATTCATCTGAAAAGTGAACATGTATTAGCTAACACCTTTTTCCAATTTGACCTTAAAATATCATTCATAATTGATGCTTTTCGGTGCATGTCAGTCATTCAAACATATATTATTCCAAGATTAGAAGTTGCTAAAATTCCTCTCCTTTTTGAGATTGCTAATTTGAAAAGGAAGTTTCTACTCCACTTGCAGTCTAGCATCAAATCACAGGCTTAATTGTTGGGAATCCTAAATTATACTTCTTACTCTCTGCTGACCAAATTTCTTTATCAGCACATGCCTTTCTAATTGAGTAGAGGTAAAAGTGGTAGATGAAGTTCAAAATGCTGATCTTTTAAAGAATAATCAGTTGCTCCTTTGCAGTCATCTTAATCTTGATTCAAGAGCCAGTATGGGAACATAGTTAAATATGTCCTGGGAATTGCCCCTTTTTGATTAATAATTTGATGCATCCCCATAAGGGTCGATTCTCAATCTCCCATGATGTAGTCTTCGTTGTCTTTTTTTATCAAATACCCACTATAACTTGTGCATTGGTCAAGTGATTTGTGTAATGGAGCAAATAGCTACTCCACTTAATTTGGCATAACCATTTTCTAAATGATTTATTCTTGTTTCTGGTAAGCTGTTTAATCTGCTTTGTTTGGTTCTTACTTCTGTAATGTTTTTGATGCATTTAGGAGAAAGAAAAAGAAAGTTGGGAAACCACCTGCCATTCACTCAGAACAAAACTTGAGATTGCTGAGAGTAACTGCATCCGCGCCGAGATTGAAGCAGCCAAATTTAGAAGTACAATTCTGTATACTGGTTAGTTACCTTGTTTAGAGATGAATTTGGAGCTCATACTTGTTATCCTATTGTAGGTCAACTGGAGTCAGAGTTATCTGCTCAGTCTCAGGTGTTAATCTCAAAAGAGGCTGAACTGATGGCGGCCAAAGAAGAGGTGATTCTAATATCTTATTTTTCTTACCTGTATTTTTCCTCTCACAAATGTTTAGGCCCCGTTCATTTTTATTAGATTATGACGTCTAACTCCTTATACACATTTAAATATTAAATATTTTTATCTAGATCTGAACGTTGAAAAACTAACAATGTTTTTTCAACATCTGAATGCTGATAATTTATCTTTACTAAAAAACTAATAAATATTGAATTTAAATAAATAACTACGAATAAATTTTTATCCACAGGACCACAGGACCCAAGGGTGTGGCCTAGTGGTCAATGAAGTGGTTGAGAACCATAAGGTCGCATGTTCTATTCCTAACAAGGACAAAAACACTAGGTGTTTCTTCCTATTTGTCCTAGCCTTTATGGACAAAGTTACCTAGTACGTGGTGTTGGTGGGGGTGGCTGGTATCGTGTGGTCTGTGGAATTAATTGAGTTGTGCAAAAATTGGTCTCGACACCACTATCATAAAAAATAAAAAAATTGTACCCACAAAATATTGGAAATATTTATTAACAGAGAGTTAAACAAATTGTTTATTCGATGAATCACACTCTAAAAACTAGCAGAAAAGGTGGTCGGTGATAATAGTGGTAAAGTGGTGGTGGTCATTATTCTATGGGAGAGGTTGCCGATGATGGTTATGCAATGACGTCTGGTTTGATCAGATAGAAGTTAGTAGTAGAGGTGGTTGGTATTGGTGGTTGTGCAAAGGAGGCGGTTGGTGGTGGTGACTGGTTGTGAAGGTGCTTGGTGATTGTGGTGGTGGTTGTGCAATGGAGGCTGGCGTCGGAGGTGGTTGGTAGTTGGTCTGTGCAGTGTTATCAAAGGCTAAAAGCGCAAAAAAGCTCTAAGGTCTATTGTAAATAAAGCGCGGGTTTCAACGAGAAAAAGCGCAAAGAGAAAAAAAAATACTAATATATATGTTTAGTCCAAGACTAATAACTATAAACTTGAAATGACAAATATATGACCAAAGAAATTGGAAAAAAAAATATGATAAACCACAGCAAAGCCCTAAGACTAAAGTGGTTATGGAGGTATTCTCAAGAGCCTCAACCATAATGGGGAAAAGTAATTCAAGCGAAATATGGAGCAGAGAACAAGTGGATGACAAAGGAGGTTCTTACACCATATGGGGTAAGCCTGTGTAAGTCCATCAGAATCTTGTGGCCTCTCTTGAAGATCAATACAACCATCATGATAGGCAATGACAATAAGATCTCCTTTGGGGAGAATAAATGGTTGGGCACTACTAGTTTGAAAAGTATCTTTCCAGAGTTGCATGAAATGGTAGTGAATAATCAAGCGAGCATAGCTGAGGTTTGGACACAACAGGGATGGAATTTCCTGTTTATAAGGAATTTCAATGATTGGGAAATCGAGACTGTGACTGAATTTTTCAGAAGGTTGGAAATTTTTACAGGAACAAGGGATGAACATGATAGATTATGGCGGAGCAGAAATAGCAGAGGCACATTCAAGGTAAACTCTGCATACAAGTTGGTAAATCAAGATGGACAACTACCTTCTCTTTGGCCTTGGAAGCAGATTTGGAAACCTAAAATCCCTTTCAAGGTGACATGTTTCACTTGGCTTCTGGCAAGAGAAGCAGTTTTGACACAGGAAAATCTCAAGAAAAGGAAGTTCTCCATGTGTTATAGATGCTATTTATGTGGGGAAGAGGTTGAGACAGTCAATCATCTGTTTCTCCAGTGCTAAGTAACATCCCAGTTGTGGAGGATTTTCATTAGTCTCAGGGGTTTTGCTTGGGCTATTGCCTTACAGAATCACACATCTTTTGTACAGTTGGGGAGAAGTAGGGGTGGGAGCTGTAGATAGTGATAGATGGAGGATTGTTCTAGCTTGTATATGGTGGACTGTTTGGCTAGAAAGAAATGCTAGATGTCATGAGAGCAAGAGCTGTGATCTTTAAAAGATCCAACTAAATTGTATCAGGCATTTTTGCTTCTGGTGTAAACAGATGTATTTAGAGGACACTGAATCCATTATAGATATCCTAGGTTCCTGCTAGGATTCAGATTCAGTTTTCTTACTTTTTTGGCAGGCTGTAATTATGATTTTCAGTGCAACCTATGCACTGGTTCAATGAATATACAAAAATGTTACCTTCTCAAAAAAAAATTATGATAAAGTGATTATCAATTATTTAGTGGCACTTCTTCAAAAGAGGCTCATGGAAGGTAAAATTTTGCCTTAGAACCTTGACGACGACACTGAAGCGCACTAAAGCAAGGCGAAGCGCTCAACACGTTTTGAGCCACGCTTTAGGACTTAAACGCGGCCTTTGACTACAGCGGGTCAGTGGTAGTATTGACAGTTGTGGTCGGTGGTTACCCATGCATCTATAATTTTTATTGATGTATAGATCTTCCTGAGGTGACAGATTAATTGGGTATTGACATTCTCCCAGCCTATCAGCAAAAAAAAGTATATATCAATTGAATCTATACACTTTTCTTATTTTCTTCTTGAAATATGTGCACCAATTGCATATTTGACATTTTACTAAAAGAATCATTTGAAGCGAGAAAGAAACAATGAATCTGCAAGCACGTATAATTAGTTCGCCTTGACAATATAGTATCTACTGATTCAAAGTTATTGAGAGTTCAGGAAAAGATTTTTCTTCCAGTTGCTAGACTATGTTTATGTAATTACCTCTTAACAGAAAACTGTATTTTATCTCAATTTCCTGTGGGACAGTTAAGCTCTTCTCTTCTGAATTGTATTACTAAAATGGCATTTTACACCTAACTTTTTGAAAATAAACTATAAGATGACTACTATATGAACTACGCAATGATAGAATCGGGCAAGTTTAGGATGTTGAATAGCTCTTTTTAAGATGAGTTTAGGATGCTGAATAGCTTGTCGTCGACTTCAATTATTCCTTCCTTAAGAGTTTGGTACTAGAGAGAATTTGTTGCATGAAGAGTGGCTAACGTTAATTATTGGGTAAGAAGTAGCAAAGGTTGACACAAATGTTCTGTTTTATGTATCTCAAGATTTCCTCTTCTATGGTAACTTGCAGACCAATCGCATTCAAAGTGAATTTTCGTCTTACAAGGCTCGTGCTCACGCACTTCTTCAGCGAAAGGATGCTGAATTGGCTGCTGCTAGGGACAGTGAACAACTTAAAGCTCTTGAGGAAGCATTGAAGGTACATGCTTCCTGGTGTAACTAGCGAAATGCTTTGGGTTAACAGTTTAACATTAAGGTCTTTTAATTTTGTTGCTAAGATATTAAAAATTTTGCTTTCAGGAAACGGAGAAAGAGGTAATGTCAGTCTCTTCTGAAAAGGATAAAGCCCTTCAAGATCTAAAGAACACTTTAATTAATCATGAGAAGGAACTTGCAGACAGGTAATCTGAGTTTGACGACTTATTCGGTGTCCACCGGAATGCAAATGTTATGCAATTTACTTTTGGTGTGCTTTTACACACATTCACAATATGCATCCTAGTAAATCTGGTTGCAGTTTGCTGTCTTCTTTGGTTTACTGAATATTAAGCTCACACACATTGACATGGGCACACTCTTAAGTTCATTCACTCCCTCAGGCAAAATAGTTTTAAATTTAAATTGTAGTGATATAATGAGCTTTTTACAGATTTGATTTAGAGTTTATTTGCCAAAAGAAAATGAGTTAACACACTTATACATCAAATCCTATCCAGAGATGAAGCTCTTCGTGCTACAGAGGAACAGATCAGAAGCATGGAAATGAAGCTCAATTCTGCTTTTTCTGCCCACCAAAAAGAGAAGGAAGCATGGGAAATAAACCTTCAAAATGTAGAAGAAACATGGCGATGTAATTTTTAGGATGATATGATAATCAACTTTCTTTTTATGAATTGCCATTTATTCAGCTTCCAAATGCAAAAATCATTCTACATACTGTTTTGCAGTGAGATGTGATGCATTTAAAGCAGAGTGTGTGGTGACCTCTGGTGATAATGCTCAAAAAGAACTAGAGGATCTCAAACTAAGCTGTAAAAAACTGAAGGTGATGATTTATAATCATCAATACGATCATAACACTTCTTAATTTGGTGACACTGAGTTCTTTAACTTGTAGGAAGAGCTTGATTCTTTTCGTGACCTTGCTGATAAGATGATTGAGGAGAAGGACAATGAAATCTCTAGACTTCTAGATGATAACGAGAACCTTCGGCACAAACTTCAGTCTAAATCTTTTGTAAGTGTGGAGCAGTCTCCAATCACCTATTCATACTGGATTCGTGAATCTGCTTTAGCAATGCACCTATTTAACATTTGTATTTAAGCATTCTTTTAAACTAGTTGTTTTCTTGTGCAAATATCAGGCTGATTACAATGGCAACTCCAATACAGGTAGGAATATCTTCAGCACCTTTTAGCTCATTCTACAGTTTAAGATAGTATCTTTAAATAACTGCTTCAGTGACTAATATTGCTCTTGGAAATGATTGTACAGTATATGACAAGCAGGATACAGCGAATTCGACTACCTCAGCTGCTGAGCAGCAGATTCTAGTATGGACAATTTTCTAATTACATTCTGTGCAATATTTTTTTCCGTTATTGCAAAGGGGAAAAAGGAAATCAAAGACTGTGACATAGATAGTATAAGTGGCAACAGTTTGAAGTCCCACCCAAACATGGTCTGGCATGCTTTATGCATTTCTTTGAAGTCCATAGTTGGATGTCGGCGGACAGACATTGCAGTTCTATTATGTATGAAAGTTTAGGTGTAAGACTGACTTCTGTTTCCCGAATCATTTGAGTACATGCAAAAGGTTTGGTGACATAAGTGAGGAGTAAGAATTTTTGTGTTCTTTCCCCTTCTAATGGGTAGTCATGAAAGTTCAGGAGTAAGACTGATTTCTGTTTTCCGAATCATTTGAGTACATGCAAAAGGTCTGGTGACATAAGTGAGGAGCAAGAATTTTGGTGTTCTTTCCCCTTCTAATGGGCAGTCCAGTGCACAAAGTCTTCCACATTCACGTAGGGTCCGGGGAAGGGCCACATCCGAAAGGAGTGCCATGTAGGAAGCCTACCGTGATAGCATCATTGGCTAATTCCATGGCTTGAACCGTGACCTATAGGTCATATGAATATACCTTTACTGTCGCTCCAAGGCTCCCTTCTACTATCCACCTTATAAAGAAATAATTCTCTGGGGATTGAAAGTAATCAAATTAACATTATAAAACATCTTAGTTACTTGAGGTAGTTCTTGCTTAACCACCATGTCTAAGAGATTTCGTTTGATAGTTAGAACGGGCAGGCTGAATCTCCATAAGGTAAATGTTCTGTGAAAGTCTTGTAAATATATGTTACTGTATGTTTATAGACTGCCAAAATCTTTCTTAACCTTGAGGGTGTGTGATGTGTGCTATTATGTAGAAGATGTGGCGGTATGGGTTGGATCCCTCAACCGGAGATTCAGGTTCAAGCCCTAGGAATGGAGAATCTTTTCATAGTGAGCGCTTTACCCTCTTAGTGGGCCTACCTAGCATGAACGCGGATTAGTTAGGTTTGTGAGTTTCAGATACCGGATAAAGTTAGGTTTTGTAAGTTCTGGATACCAGATAATAAACTAGAACAGAAAAGATGGTGGATTCATTATGGAGGTAAAAGATCGGGTTTGTGTCTGTCTGACATAATAAAAAATGCATGTTGCTAAGTTATTGGAAGACAGTGTGACAAAATTCAAATCTGTAATTTGAGTGAGGGAATTGTTTTGGATCATCTATCAAAAAGCTCCATATCCGGAGTTCAAGTAGGCGCTTGGACATAAAAATGTGAAGCATTTGAAAGAAATAAAGTAGTATTTGAAGTTGAGTTGAAAAAGAATATTTGTAAATTGAAGATGTCTCTGGACATACATTTAACTTGGGAAAAACTTGAAATTTTGTGAGTGGATATGGATTTTCACTTGAATTTGAAAAACTCATCTTCAAAAATTCTTTCAGAAAATCAGTCCAATGTTTAACCAAACAGTGTTTTGGAAAAGAATATTTGTGGACAAATGGCTCCTTAGTTAAGAAGATTAGTTTTTAGCATTCAGAGACTCCATTTCTGTCTCACTAGTCAATGCCTAACTTATTTAAATGCCTTGGCACTTCAGGTTTTGGCAAGGCAACAAGCGCAAAGAGAAGAAGAGCTTGCTCAGTCACAACGTCACATTCTAGCCCTTCAAGTAAGTTATTCGCTCCAAGAACATCAATATTCTTAAGAGATAGTTCCCTCATTAGACTCTGATGTCTTGATTCAGGAGGAGATAGAAGAGCTTGAACGTGAAAATCGTCTCCATAGCCAGCAGGTATGTCTTTAAATAGAAGCCTTGTGTCTGTCAATATATGGTGTAATCTATCTCAATAACTAGTTCTCTTCTTTCTTGGAGACTGGAGGGTGGCTTGAGTTTTTTGGGCATTGGGCTTGGGCAGCTGAATCTTTTTTCTTGACTTGGACTGTCATATGCCTTGCTGTCCTTTTACTTGGGACTTCTTACGATTCGGATTCCATGATAAGTTTGCCTTAATGAGTGCAGGAAGCAAAGTTGAAAGAGGAGCTTAGGAACATGGATAGATCACAGAAGAGGGAAGGGGTAGATCTGACGTATCTTAAGAATGTCATTTTAAAACTTCTCGAGACAGGTAACTTTTCAGTGTTACAGTGAAAAGGTTTTAAATTTATTCCCTGTAAAGCAGTTTTTTATTAGTTGTACCAAATGCTTCCATTGGTAATTATTTGCATCATAATTTGCTTGTGATAATATTTCACAGGTGAAGTGGAGGCTCTATTACCTGTGGTTGCAATGCTTCTTCAGTTCAGCCCTGAGGAGGTGATGTGCTTGTTTCCAATTGCAGTAGTAAACTACTGTTTTCATTTCTAATACATTGGTGGTGGTTATGACTTATTATAATATATCCCAGTAATATTCATGATCTATATTAGGCTTACTCCGTTAAAATAAATACATGAAGGCTTATTGTGACTTAGTATATTTTAGCTCATATGGCATGGGCAGGTGTATGTATTTGCTCTGCAGGTATGGAGAAATTCAGATAATCATCTTATTTTGCTATTATATGCAAAATCTAGTTCTATCAAATGATTAGAAATTGAAAATGTGCTATAACTTGACTAAGTTTCAAATAAATTTTAATTGGAAGGCATATGCAGACGAACCTTTTTGTAGTTAATCGGTCTCATATTGATATTTACTCTGTTAATTATCATATATCAACAGTGAGTAAATCTATAGGAGTGTAATATATACTGAAAAACTCATAAGTTTACACATGCATTTGCAGACACGGAAGTGCCAACAAGCATATCGCTCCTCTGTAGAAGCTCAAGCCAGTCCAGCAAAAGATACTTCGAGCTCACTGTTTTCTAGATTCTCATTCTCTTAATAGCCATTATGAGGGCTGCAGAGATGTTACCCAAATGTTGTCTAATTCAGCTTCAAGTAGATCGGGTAGTATGTAGTGGCCATGAAAGTAGAGATGCAGTAGAGGAATTTTGTGTTCTTATGTAATTAACAAAGAAATGCCTTGTGCGACAAAAAATTTTCTTGTATAGAAGTGTTGCAAGAGAAGAACAAAACACGACCAATGCGAGATACAAGGGGCATGAGTAGGCATCCCCGGTCGTTCTTCACATGATTTGTATACCAGAGGTATTTTCACTCTTTTTAAAATTGGGTGTAGAGAAAGGAGGAAGAGCACATTTGTTAAATTCATTGACCTATCCATGTTCCTGAGGAGAAAGAGCACATTTGTTAGAAATTGTAAAATTTTGGTAGTAAATATCGCATGATCGAAACAAAGTAGTTCGTATGAATGAAAGTCCATGGAACTGATAATACAGTGTCTTTAGCCAAGCAGTAAAAATGGCACTTGCTGAGGCGCAGTCTACCTTCCATTGCTGTGATTGGTAACCTGGCAGTTTCCATCAACATTGGTCACTATTAACCTTTTTTATTTCCACCAACATTCTTTAGTCACAAATTAAGCAAGTTGGTCTTGAGTTGTGGTCTGGTATTTAAATATCTAAAATACAGGAAGATGCAAACAATTCGGTTTGGACTTGTAGACTAGATCTTAAAAATAAAGCATTAACAATTGGCCGTCACTTGTAAGGCTTCCATCACTGTCTAGGGTACTGGTTGAGGTAGGTGAGATAGACAACGATTGGTATTTGAATGTCAGTAGTATTTGACAAATAAGTTTTACTAATTTGAATTAGTATATTAAACTTCCAATACACTACTTAATGGTGGTTCATTCTAAGAGTGTAACCTATTCCACCAACTTACATTTATTTACTTCCTTTTTTTTTTCAAAAAGAAAAGTAGTTCTACGTTCTGAAATCTCAAATTATTCATCGAGATTGCTTAAAAAATACTCCCTCCAACCCTCAACGGTTTGGCCTTATGGTAATAGACTAAGCATTGGAATTTGCTCCATTTCAAAGTCTCAAGTTCAAAATCCACTGGATGCAAACAATTTTTGAGGATCATTGGACTGGGTAAAACCTGAATTAATCATGATGCACTTGTGAAAAATTTCTTGGCGGAGGGCCTGTGCACTCACGAAATTAGTCGGGATCCAAGAGACTCGAACACCTGGTGCAAATGAAAAGGAAAAAAAAATTCCCTCCAGTCCAAAATAAATGATTTTTTTGGAGGTGTGGCACTATGCGACAAGTTACAAGTCAACAACGGTGGAAAACAGGGAATCAAAGGTGTGCTGCTCTTTTCATGATTCTGTAACATCAACGAATAACATGGCACGTCCAATATTTAAACAGAAGAAGGTTTCAGCTTTAATTATTCAACCATATTGCTATTTTTTCCTCATAAAATGGAGTGAGGTGCAGCTCAACAATGAACGCAAAAACCAAAAGAAAATATTTTTTCATTAAACTTGTATTAGTACTAATAGTTTCCATATTTCTAAAAAGCTCCTAGAAGTACACAAGAATTCATTTTGACTCAACTCAAATAAACCAGCGGAACATAAAAGACACCAAAAGAAAAATATTATAAAAAGGTTGCAAATATCAAACCCAAAAGCATGTATGAAAAATACTGTAATCAGAACAAGATAGTTTCAACTTTCAACCATGCTTAGCTTGGAAATCCTTCATGAAAGCTACCAACTTTTCAACTCCAGCCAAAGGCATAGCATTGTATATTGAAGCCCTCATTCCTCCAACAGACCTATGTCCCTTAAGCTGCACCATCTTCTCACCAGCAGCTGTCTTCACAAACTCAGCCTCCAATTCTGGGTTAGCCAATGTAAATGGTACATTCATCAAAGACCTCACTGATTTCTCAACTGGGCACCTGTAAAATCCATTGCTGGAATCAATTGCATCATACAAAATCTCAGCTTTCTTCTTGTTCTTCTTTTCAACCTCTACCAATCCACCTTGATCCAACAGATCTTCAAACACAAGTCCACACATGTAAATCCCATAACATGGGGGTGTGTTATACAGAGAATTGTTCTCAGCATGGATCTTGTAATCCAACATCACAGGTGTACTTTTCTGGGCATTTCCAATCAAATCTTTCCTAATAATCACAATTGTAACTCCAGATGGACCAACATTTTTCTGTGCACCGGCGTAAATAATGCCAAATTTAGAAACATCAACTGGTTTTGAACAGAAATTGGAGGACATATCAGCAACAAGAATGGTTTTCTCGTTAAGGGGTGTTGGGTAATTCTTGAATTCAACTCCATGAATAGTTTCATTGGCGCATATATGCAAATACTTGGCATCTGGGTTTTGTACCAACGAATCAAAACTGGGGATCTTGGTGTACTTTTCCGATTTGCCACTCCATATGACGTTGGGCTTGCTGTACTTAGTTGCTTCTTTGTAAGCCTTATCACCCCATGAACCGGTGACGACGTAATCAACGGCGTCGTCCGGTGAGCAGATGTTGAGAGGAATGGCGGCGAATTGGGTGGTGGCCCCACCTTGTAGGAAAAGAACGGCGTATTCTTCAGGGATATTAAGAAGGGTTCTCAGATCTGATTCTGCTTTTTGGATAATGGAAAGGAATTCTTTCCCACGGTGGCTCATTTCCATGACGGACATGCCGGAGCCGCGCCAGTTAACGAGGTCGGCTTGGGCTTTTTGGAGAACATTTTCCGGGAGGGTGGCGGGTCCGGCGGCGAAGTTGAAGACCCGATCTGAGGAGGTGGAAGGGGGTGTTTGGAGGGTGGTGGTGGTGGCGGCGGAGGCTGAGCAGGAAATGGACATAGATTTGTATGTAGAGGTTAGGGTGGTGTTAGGGTGGACATGGGTGATGGGGAAGGTGGCGAGATGGGTGGCGGGTTTCAGAGTTTGGTGGGTGGTTTTGTTGTTAAGAAGGAAAGATTGGGTGGTGGCGGCTGACATAGCCATGGCTGCAGATTGTTGTTAGCTTTTTTTTTGTCCCTTTGGCTCTGTGTGTTGAGAAGGTTTGGGAGATACAGGGGAGAAAGGGAGAAGTTGGTGAGATATTTATAATAGGGAAATTTGGTATTCTGTACCAAAATATTTTTCTTATTTATTTTTTCTCTCTCCATTTCAAAAATAAATACTACTCTCTCGAACTTATTTTACGTGACATTATTTGATTTATCATGATATTTTAAAAATAAAAAATAAAATTTGTAATCTAAAATCATCTTTAGATATTTATATGATTTTTTATATGGATCAAAAAGTATAAAATGGGACAGAGAATACTACTCCCTCCGTTCATAATTAGATGTCAAAGTTTTTCTAATTTGATTTTCATTTTTACTTGTTAATTTTTAGAATTCAAGATAAAACAAATTGTTTTTACCTATTCTACCCCTAATTTATTTACCAAATTAGACCCCTAAAGTTTTTTACCCCTAATTTATTTACCTAATTAATAGGGGTAAAGTGGTAATCTTGCTGCATTAATCATTATTTTCTTAATAGGTGTGACATGTCAAAACTTGACATCTAATTGTGAATGGAGGGAGTATTGTTTTAGCTTTTTCCTTTTACTTCAAAATAAATCATGTTTCACACCTTATTTGGATGGTTGTCACTTCTCACCTTGTATTGTTAGTTTAGATATAAAATTTATTTTAATTATTTTAAAATTTTTATTATATCGTATTATTTAAATTCATTCTTAGATAACGATGAAAAACTTCATTTTATGTAACGATTAATTGGGTGTGATTGCATTGTTGCCTTAATATTCTTTTCTTATTTTGTCTTTACTTATTATTTAATAATTTATTTTATCCCTCTTTTCGTAATAGCTCTATTTTGTATCTTATTTTTCTTGTAAGTTTATCATTCAAATTGTTATACATAACATTACATAACGATGAATAATAATATAATGTATCTAAACATTTTAAAACAATACGATACAATACATTATAACTAATACTCCCTCCGTCCAATTTTACTTGGCCCCTTTTGACTTGACACAGGGATTAAGAAGTAGTAAATGACAGGGGTAATTTTACTAAATCACCCTTTGAATATAATTAATACAATGTATTGAAAAATGTAATAGGGAAATAACTATAATTAATGACAAGGATAAATTAGGAATTAAGTGTAAAATTATCTATTGATTTCATAAACTGGACAAGTATTGTTAGACATCCTAAAATAATATAGGGGCCAAGTAAAGATGGACAGAGGGAGTATGGACCAATCATCCAAATATAGAATTTCAAGAAGAAATTGATCTTATTCTTTCAAAATTATCCTTGTTTACTTGACGAAGAACCATTAATTACATAAACTTTTCTTTGATTAGGAGTTCTAGGAATGAATAATTTTTTAAGAGATATACTCGATTTTTTATTTTATTTTATTTTTTGAATTGGAGTAGTACATAAATAAAAAATACATATTATTTTAAGAACGTCATTGACAAATAATTAGAGTAGCAGGTTAGTAGAATTGGGTTGATGTCTGGACTTGGGGTATAGTACGGTAGTAAGATTAATCGTGTTTTTATATTCTATGTTGTCATTATTCGTTATATATATGTTGATTTTATATCGTATTTACACACTATCATGTTTTTCGTTATTAGTTGTTCTTCTGGTTTCCTTTCTCTTTTTTTCATATTTAGTTTATTCTGCCTATGGGTTTTTGAGATAAGGGTTTCCAGGAAACAACCTCTCTACCTTTGAGATAGTGGTAAGGTCTGTGTATATTTTACTTTCTCCAGACCCACTCGTGGAATTTCACTGAATATGTTGTTATTGTACCTAATAAATAATTTAAGCAAACACCATACGTTTGGGAGGAGATATGAATTTATTTTGAAGTCAAAGAAATTATTTTTAAAAAATTTTAAATAACTAAAGATGAACATTTTCAAAAATGCTTTTATCCATATAAACTCATACCTAGATATATTATATCTTTTTCTTCATCAATTACACAGTCAACTAGTGCTCCTACAAGTAGATTCGAGATTCTTATCGTTACAAAAAAAAAAGAGGGGAAATGAAAAGGTGAAAAATTAATTACTAACTTTTGTATAAAAGATTCCCACTAATTTTATCATATTACTATTAATTTTATTATAGATTCGATTTTTAGAACAAATAAATATAAGTATATGCTTTTGATATTTTTATTAAAAAAGTTTTTGCAAATATAATATAGATATAGTATATTTCTTAGTTTCTTTTTTTTTTTGAATTTTTAATTGAAAAAAAATACTAAGAAAGAACAAAGGAAAATATTGATTTTTGAATTTGACATATTGAGATATAACTATTTTATTTTTAGTCTCTTCAATTTGTTTTGATTTAAGTAATTTTTAAATCACGAGTCATTATTTACTCAGTTCTAGCCCATCGAACTGTCAGAATTAAGCGCATTAGGGATAAGTCTGTTAACAATAACAGTAATTTTATTTTCAAATTACGAAATTCATTTTTACTATACAAGTTTTTAATAATATGATTGTGATTTGTTATACATGACTATTTTCATTATAGAAAAACAAATTATAAATTAAAAAAATTATTTTTACTAATAATTCTTTAACTTTCTTAATACATTCTATTTATATGTATTATCCATCAATATCAAAATTAAAAACGGAGGAATCTTTAATTTTTTTGATATTTACAATATTTATACTTAAAAAAAGGATAAAATTATAAAATAATTTAACTCTATCTTAAATGACAATAATTTGGAATAAATATTTTTAATAATATACGTAAAAGAAAAATACGAAAAGTAGAATATAACAAATGACAAATATAAACTATCACTAAACCAAAATATAGAAAGATAAATGGTAAATACTCCTTAGGTGGCTTGGTGATTTGGATTTGGATTTCCATATTGGAGGTCTCAAGTTTGAAATCTTTTGGGCTCAAAAGCAAGTGGTTTGTCTTCTAAATCGAGCTTGTCACATCGAACTTGCCTAGGGCAAGTTACCTCGTTTGCCTTCTGGATTGAGCTTGTCACACCAAGCTTGCCCAGTGCAGATTACCTCTCGTGTAGATTTGATTTCTTGATCGAACTTGTCACACCAAATTTGCCTAGTGCAGATTACTCTCATGTGTGATTTGCGAATGATTGAGCTTGTCACACCAAACTTACCTAGTGCAAATTACCTCTCGTGTAAATTTGCCTTCTGAATCGAACTTGTCACACCAAACTTGCCTACTCGAGATTACCTGTTTCCTTCTCATAAAATGTCACTCTTTTCACTATCCATTTTATAATTAATGCTTCATGTTATGAGGGTAGGTGAAAGACTTAAAAAAATGGTATTAGTGAGGTTGATAACGCCAATGCAAGCTGAATAAAAATTATGACGTGCTATTATGACCAGAAAATGTGTTTGGCAAGCAGTAGAGTAGGAAGAGAGAACAAATTATACTGTGATTTTATTAAAATAATAAAATAAGATTATTTTATAGATATACAGCAACATCATAAAAAAAAATCAGTGAGGTTGGTGGCGTCAAGAAGCAGTATTTAAGGTAAGAAATGAAAAAACAGTGAGATATTAAATGCATGCAAGTAGTACTCACTCAGTTTCATTTTACACGTAAAATATTCTATTCTCACCATTTTCATAGTGTATTAGGGTTATATTTTATGATTACCATTCTACGGCATACATCTTTTGCATTCTACTCATGTTGATTAAACACAATTTTTATCTAAACTAACTTTATTGGTGATATTTTAAAACTCTAAATTTGACTAGGTAATTATAGTATGGGATAAAAAATAATAAAACTCTCTTTAATTTGTTAAATTAGACGAGCGAAAAAGAAAAAGAAAATATCAAATTATTTTAGTCAAATTGACTTTCAAAAATAGGAATGGAGAGAGTATTTTCTCATTTGACAATCAACACAGCCCACAAATGGGCATGGGCATACAAATAGACGTCTGCCATTAAGATTGTTGAAAACAGTAATACCTGGTCTCAATCTAAGTTGCAGACTTCTTCACTTTCAATGCGGGGCACCCTATGTCAAATCCTCCAAAAATACCCTACTTTTGAAGAATTCAACACGCACCCGCTAAAGAGTCCGAGCACATAGGGTGTGTCTCAATAGAGATTCACCATTTACATCACAATCTCCACGAAAAAAAACTAAGAGAGCACAAGCAAATTCAATCGATAAACGATTCAAATAAGCAAAAACCACACTGACTGAGAGAATTGTGAAGCGTTTGGACTTTATTTCTGTTTGTAAATGAAACTGAAACTGAAAATTCAGGCATGTTCAAATGTTGAACATAGTAAAAGTGCAACAGCAAAAGAAGCTCTATAAAAGAAATAATGAAATTTCCCAGGAGCAACCACAGTTGCTAAAGTTATCTTTTCCTATAAATTCTCCTCACCCCAATATCCCCCCAATTGCATATAAAGTTAGAAATAACTGTACATGCCCCCTTCTCTATTGTTGTATCTGCAGAAGAAAATGGGCAGGCTCACACTTTGCAGCATACCCAAATTTCGATATGCTGTATTTCCTATGCACTGCTGTTAGTTTTCCTGTTGCTGCCTTCTGGTGGTAGCCCACAATCAATCTCGCGCAATCCCTAAACAGCAACAAAAAGAAAGAGATAAGTAACTAAATAAGAAGAGCAAGGCTGAGTTGGAACAAGTTTGTAGACTTACAGAAGCTGATCTTCAGTGTAGCTTGCATGCACCTCGCATGTCTTGCTCCACTGCTGGACACCATAGAGTGTTGCCTGAGCTGTATAAATTGACGCAGCAGCTACCAAGGATGGTGGAAACTTGAGCATTTCGTATTGCACAAGGCAAAGCTCAACCAACATGAAAGACAGCCGCTCAAGCTGTTTAAAGCCAAGAATAAAAAAGTTAAGAGAAATACTATGTACCTATAATCTGTTCATTATGTGCAAAAACAAGTATAGTACAGTCAGAACTATCTACTGACCTTCCTATCACATTGAGCAGCCTTGAGATATCTTCGCATAAAAACATACGCAGTTGGAACTGACATATTAAACTGCAGTGTGTTGAGCATCATTCTTTCCTACGTGATATGGAAAAAGAATGTCTTTAGTTATATACTAAACGTAGAGCAGAGTATACTAATTGCAGCTATTATGAGACCAGAAATCTACCATTTCAAGAATCTCCTTCCTTGTATAGGCTTTGTCCGAAATCACCACCAGATCCTCCACCAGTGGAGCATGAACTTCCTCATACTTGCATGCTAATAGCATTGCAACCAGACCAACAAGCTGGAGCTTCTTTCTAACAATACCTTGCTTCTCCAAGAATCGGTCTATCAAGTTAACAGTCAAGAACAGTGTCTCCTCCCTGAGCTCAAACTTGTGATGTACCTGTTTATCAGAATGAGCAAGTATTAATAGCGATATTTTGAACAAATTTATTAACTTAGCAGAGGGAACATTTACAATACCTCAATTAGCCAATCAATTAGGATAGCTCGCATTCTCTCATTGATATCAACCTGTTGTGCCATATAGTTTGGAGAAGCACAGCCATGAACCTGAATATAATGAACAATAATTTAATCATTCCCAACATATATTGAGAACCTGATCCAGTTCAGTAATCAGATGGAAACTACCGAACCAGATTGAGAACCACAAAACAATATGGTTTCTCCATACTCATATTTTACTAATCATATAACATGAAATGGTTATACTTGCAGGTATTAGCAAAGGTCGACAACTACTGATGTCTGAGTGCAAAAGTAATTTCAGTGATAAAGAAGATTTAGCTTCCTGTAAGCTAGAGAAGTAAACTTTTAGCAGGATACAGTAGACTTTATTTTTTTTGACATGTCAATTAACATGATTTTTGAATCTTGAATCATTTTCATGAAGACTTCATTAGACAAACCATTTGAAATCACTAAAAAGCAAGAATAGGATCTATCCTAGTAAAGTTGGATAAACAGTGGAAAAAGGTAACAACTGGGGGCATTCAAAATGTATCATAACCTTACCAACAATTGAAACTCGATCACATCAGCAAAGCTATAAACATTTAATTAAGCAATAAAATCTTATAGGATCTATGCTGAGCTAAACTCACCTCCATTTTCCTGTAGTTAGCAAACAAATCTTCCACATATTCAACAGCTGCAAGTGGGTTCTTTGCATCACTGCTGTCGATATCTATGACAGCCTCTTCAAATATATCCTCCATTTCAACCTCCTGGAAAATTTATGGTGTCTTTAATTAATGTTGTTCCTATAATTTCCCTAACTACAATGATTAGCTCATTAATTATACATTAATAACTAGTAGTATTGATTAAAGTTTCCGACAGGATTATTTTTGTTACCATTTGATCCTTGTCATTTGAGACAGCTTCTGTTTGTTCCAGAGACATAGGGACAGGCTGATCATTAGCTGCCTCATTTTCCTCCCTATCCTCCCATACAGTGAAACCTTCAGCTGCTATCTTAGGTTTCTTGTTCTCCTGTCAAAAATAAAATAAAATCAAAGATTAAAGATTATTATTAGTCTCAGAGTTATTTATAAATAATAAAACTTTATAAACTATATATTTGAGTCATCAACAAAGAGAAAAATCTAATTCCATTAAAAGCTTGTACCTCTGAGCGATGTTGCTGGGAGCTAGCAATCTGTGCTGCAAATTTCCTTCATTGACAAATTAAGTTTTATTTACATATCAATTTATAGAACAGAAAACTCAAATTCAAAACAAGGATCGAACAACAACATATCCGGTGTAATCTCATCAATGGGGGAAAGAACAAAGATGGAACAACATTCTAATATTTTTAACGTCTAACCTGGTGATGGGTCGATGAGCAGGAACAGGAAGATTCTTGTCACAAATTCCATTTGCACTGAGAACAAGAAAATCACCAAATGAGCTAAAGAACTAGCAACAAAAAAGATAAGATTCAACAAATGATCAAAGATTTTAATCTAAAAGATTAGAGCTGGAGATGGATTACTCAGACAATCCTCTCTTGTTAGCAACACAAGGATATCCATGACCACCCACTAAATTCTGATTAATCGCGCCCAAAACCGTCCGATTGCTTCTTGTTTCCACTCCAACAAACTTCCTAGCAGCCATTTCTGCCCCACTTTTAACTTAACAATGAAAAGGGGCAAAAATTCAGAAACTCGTTTATCAAAAAGCTAGTAACTTTACACATCATAAAAAAAACAAATCTGAGCCAGATTTTATACCTTTAACAGCTGATGGCTTAATCAAGGCAGGTTTGTTCTCATCAGTGATAGCCATTTCTTTTTCTTGATTATTGAAAAACCCCAAATCAAGAACTGGAAAAAAAAATTGAATCTTGATCAAGAGAACTGTATAAGAAGAGAGACCAAAATCAAACAAATGTATAGGGGGAGAGAGACGGAGAATATGAGGAAAAAATGGGAATTTGTCAGGTTAAAATTCTTTATATATAAAAGGAAAAAAAATGAACAACACAGATAGACAAATGTCTATCTTATATTCAAATGAAACGGCTAGTGAAAAAAAAGGGCCGTTGGATCAAATTAAGCATGACTTTTACAGTCCAGCTAAGTTAACAACGGTCACCTAAAAGCTGATTTGTCATAACAAGTAGACGTTACTTTCAAATTAGTGTAAGAAATAGATATTAGTATCCTCTTATCCTAATTAACTTACTTAAATTAATTGTTAGAACTCATTTAATAATCTAACTTATTGGAGTTTGCTCTTTTAGAAGACCCATATAATACGCTCTTGCCCACTTTGCACTTTTGGGCTTTTTGGGAACAGGGCTCCACTTATTTTGGCTCCTCTTACTAATAATTTTCAAGAAAAAAAGATGATGAAACTTTTTTGATGAGTACTTGAATGTGACTGAATATGAACTAATGTTGCACTAAATTTTGTGTGTGAAATGACTAGTACCCTTTTCCTTTATTGTCTATGGTTTAGTGTTAGTTGAGAGTGTGCATATTACTAATGATTAGTTAATTACTCTCGTCGTTTATTTTTACTTATTCACTATTGAGATGTATTTGTAATTTCAATCTTAGTTATGTGTAAATCGTTATCTAGAATTTTCTGACAACGTGATTATAAACTCAGAATTACTTATAGATGAGATGATTTTGTCGTACAACTTATAAGACATTTGATGATCAACAAATAATGTTTTTTTGTTTCTCATTCTGTGTTTGAAATCTGTATTGGAGTCTGACTATTTCAGATTCATGCCGCATAAAGCCCCATTTGGGAAAAACACTCCCTACCAAGAATTTCTCCATACCTAGGACTCGAATCCTAGACTTCTGGTTAAGGAAGGAGCAACTTCATCCACTGCACTACATCCTTTGCGGTAACAAATGACCTATTACAAAGACAAGTGCATTAACGTAATTGAAAGTATGCTTATTTTTTATTATTGGTTAGTTATCTTTGTTGTTCGTACATAATAATGACTAGTGGCCAGGTCCGTGCGTTACACGGATCCAATATATATTATTTCTGCAATCTGGATAAAATTTGAAGAATTAATAATTTTAATATATTTTTAATTATTTAAATTTATAATATTTTCAAGTAGTTTTTAAATAATACACATTACTCCTACACGGGAAAATACTTTATTACGGGTAATATTGTAATTTCATAGTTGAGGTAGACGAAGAAATAGTTAAATAATAATTAATAAAAATAACATTGTAAAACTAAGTAGACACGTTAATAATCACCGTAAAACGTTATAATAATTAACAAAAATGACAGAGTAAAATTACGCAGACACTTTAATAGCCACCGTAAGCACACACGTTAATTTAATAGTTAGTTGTTTGCTTAAAGTTGTCTGGTTGCAGCTGCACGCTTTAAGCTGCTGAGCAATATGAAATTTATAGTTGAAAGTAGATGAAAAAATATTTAAATAATAATTAATAAAAACGACATAGTAAAATTAAGTAGACACTTTAATAATCATCACAAAATTAAATGGACTCGTTTAACATTAAGTAGACACGTCAATAACTACCGTAATATTAAGCATACACATTAATTTAATACTCAGCTACCTGCTTGTAGTTCATGCTTTAAGCTGCTAAAGCAGACACGATGATCCGAAACTCCTCAAGTTAGCGACTTATTAAATAAGAGAATTTATCGAAATGTATTTTGATTTTGAATCTTAATTATGTATAATATGTTATTAAAAAAATTGTGACAGCCTTGATTACAAACTAATGTAACTTCAAAATGTGACAACCCTACCTAACGTAAAACTATTACGACATTGGATGAATTACATATAACAATCGACTAATAAAAGACAAGCATACTAAGTTGAATCGAACGATTTTATTAATACAATATCTAAAATTTTATGACAACAAAGATTTTAATTCATACTTTTTAAGTAAGATAATCCTGTTGTTCAATTGACATTGAATATTACTCACAAAAATGACTTATTAAAGACAAGTCTATTGTTTAACTAAAAGTGAGCTTATTACTCATGATTAGTTAATGACTAGTTTAGCTTTTGTTGTTCGTACGTAATTTATTAATAATTCATCAAAATGCCCTGCTTGATATATATAAAATATCTAGAATTTTGCGTAATAAAAAGTTTACTAAAGATAAACGCATTAAGTTGAATTGTGCTTAATACATATAAAATATCTAGAATTTTATAACAACATGATTTTAAATTTATTATAGTAACTTTTACATGAGATAATTTTACCGCATAACTATTATGACATTGAATAAATTAAACGATTTATTAAAGATAAATTAATCAACTCAATCGTGCTTGATATACCATATTTAAAAATGAATAACTTAGTGGAAAATATAGTTCATGACTCATACTAATTTTATTAAATGTGACAACCCATTATAACCTTGTATTCGTTTATTCATTATATTAGTGAATTTACTCTAGCTTTGCGCGATTATAAAAATATTATTTTTTTGTAAATTTAGTTGATATAAAATAGATTACTTGTTTATGTATATGTATGTAAAATTCAATTTTGAAAGTAGAATAAATCAAACAAAAAGAAAAAAGTTAAATAGATGTGCAACCTTAATTGTAAAATTTAGGAATATTAAAGAAGTCGAATTACGGATAATAAGGTCAAGCCATGTATGCACAAATAGAAGAAATAGAAGATCAAATAAAAAAAATCATTAAATAAAACTCACTTTGCTTCAATTTGTTTGACTTGATTTGGACTACGAGGGTCAAACTAACTAATCCTTCATGTGAATTCAAAAATAGAAAATTTCAAAAAAAAAAAATTAAAATAAAATGTACATATTTAGAAATTACATAAGAGTGCTAAAGCCACGATAGTTAATAATTCAAAACATTTAGAAAATATTTGAAAAACTTAAGATCAAATTAAATATCATTAAATAAGGTCAAGCCATGTATACCCAAATAGAAGAAATAGAAGATCAAATTTTAAAAAAAGAATTCATTAATTAAAACTCGCTTTGTTTGAATTTGTTTGACTTGATTTGGATTTTGAAGTATAAGGGTCAAACTAAATAATGCTTGATGTGTATTAAAAAATAAAAAAATTCAAAAAAAAAATGGAAATAAAAGGTACATATTTAGAAATTATATAAAAATACTACAAATTATAATAATTAATAATTCAAAATATTTAGAAAGTACTTAAAAAATTTAGGGTCAAATTAAATATCATTAAATAAGGTCAAGCCATGTATGCACAAATAGAAGAAATAGAAGATCAAACTTTAAAAAAAAAAGAATTCATTAATTAAAACTCGCTCTATTTGAATTGTTTGACTTGATTTGGAGTATAAGGGTCAAACTAAATAATGTTTGATGTGAATTAAAAAATAGAAAATTTCAACAAAAAAAAAGGGAAATAAAAGGTACATATTTAGAAATTACATAAAAATACTACAAATGATAATAGTTAATAATTCAAAATATTTAGAAAATATTTGAAAATTTTAGGATCAAATTAAATATAATTTGACTTTCAAAATGGTAACTTAAGACAAATAAATTTGAATTCTTATGATATTAATTGGAAACTCAATGCACTAGATACACTATAAATTGCTAGAATTTACAAATACTATATTACCAATTCAAAATTCAAAATTCAAAATTCAAATTTTAAAATTCCCAGTTTTAACATTTATAAGGAGAACATAAACAAATATGACAATGAGATAGTTTTCCCTAAGGGTGATAACTGGGCGGGTTAGGTCAAATCTGAACGGATTATAATGGATCTTCGGGTCTTTCCTCAGCCAAAACAAACTAAAAAAAAGAATTCATTAATTAAAACTCGCTCTGTTTGAATTGTTTGACTTGATTTGGAGTATAAGGGTCAAACTAAATAATGTTTTATGTGAATTAAAAAATAGAAAATTTCAACAAAAAAAAAAGGGGGAAATAAAAGGTACATATTTAGAAATTACATAAAAATACTACAAATGATAATAGTTAATAATTCAAAATATTTAGAAAATATTTGAAAATTTTAGGATCAAATTAAATATAATTTGACTTTCAAAATAGTAACTTAAGACAAATAAATTTGAATTCCCATGATATTAATTGGAAACTCAATGCACTAGATACACTATAAATTGCTAGAATTTACAAATACTATATTACCAATTCTTAATTCAAAATTCAAAATTCAAATTTTAAAATTCTCAGTTTTAACATTTATAAAGAGAACATAAACAAATATGACAATGAGATAGTTTTCCCTAAGGGTGATAATTGGGCGGGTTAGGTCAAATCTGAACAGATTATAATGGATCTTCGGTTCTCTTCTCAGCCAAAACAAAACTTCAGTTTAGAATGGATAAACAACAACAACTTGGTAAGTAAAAAGGGCTACATCAAACCACAGTGGTGAAGCTTTGTCCAGGCTCGTCGATTTTACCAACAATGATAAGTTTGTTGCCAAAAGTGTTTGACTCACTTATTTTTATATCATTTTATTATGTCTTTGTACAGCACCTGTGCGACGTCGAGAGTGCGTCACGCGCATGGGCATGACCAACTTGACCGGTGCCCCGTGCGATGTCGGCAGTGCATTGCGCGGATGTGCGTGGCTGACCTTCCTAGCGCTCGTGAGACGTCGGCAGTGCCTCGCGCGCATCGGCATGGCCGACCTGCCCAGCACCCATGGTTAACTCTTTGGGTTAACTTTTTACTATTCGGGTTTGAATTTTTTAATCGAGTTACTGTACGGGTTTCCATTGTTGTTCAGGTTTGGATTTTTAGTCGGGTACTATACGGGTTCAGAACAAGTTACTGTACGGGTTCCTTTACTGTTCGAATTTAATCAGGTTTGAATTTTTTTTGGATTTTTGTACGAGTTTGGACAGTTAACTGTACGAGTTTCAAAGTGTTACTGCAAGGGTCCAGTTTACTATTTGGGTTTTAAACGAGCTTAGATTTTAACTCGATTTTATTACGGGTTTGGAACGAGTTTTTGTACGTCTTCTGTTAAGTGGACGGGTTGCAACGGGTTACTGTATGGCCATGACCGACTTGCCCAGCACTCGTTCGACGTCGGTAGTGCCTCGCTCGCATCAACATGGCCGACCTGCGCATCGCCCGTGCGACGTTGGCCGTGCCTCTAGTGCATGGGCATGGTCGACCTGCCCATCGCCCGTGTGACGTCGACCACACCTCGCGCGCATGGGCATGGCCGACTTGCCTTGCGCCCGTGCAACGTCGGCAGTGCCTCACGCGCATCGGCATGACCAACTTGTCTTGTGCCCGTGTGACGTCAGCAGAGCATCACGCACATTATCATGGCCGACCTTTCCAGCGCCTGTGGGCATGGGTGGATCTACCCTTTGCCGAGGGGTGTCAAGCGACACCCCTTCGTCGGAAAATTACACTATGTAGAAAAGTTAAATTTTGATTTTATACGTATATATATTAAATTTGACACAAAGAATAGAGATGGTGTAGTGGTTCATGACTGCAGGATTCTTCTCTGACGTCTCAAATTCGAACCCAAATGGAGGATTTTTATTTTAAGCATTTTTTTAAAGCAAAATTGACTCCTTTTTTTTAATTAGTGTTTTTTCCTACTGTTGCATTTTTTCCTTATTAAATTGTTGCTTGTTTTTTTATTTGCGTTTTTTTACTTATTTAATTACTGCGTTTTTTCCTTATTTGACTGTTGGTTTTTTTTACTTTGTTTTTAATAACTAGAATTTTTTTCTCTAATTTTTAAATGATTGGCTTAAATTAAAATAGACTATTTGACTTACGAAATCGAATGAATTACAAGCTTTTGTGCAGTTGTTTGGTTCCTTATGTAGAAAAAGATGTATTTATTAATATTTCTAATGATGCTATTGTAAAGACATTTCAAGAGATGAAACTGCGTCGAATACGGTTGTGATAATATAATTATGTATTGTTTTCACTAGTAAAATTTATTTTATTTTTTGTGTGTTTAGTACTTTATATTTTGACACTTTTAATGTAAATCCTGGCTCCGCCACTGCCTGTGGGGTTATTATTCAGGTTTGAAACGGATTTTGGTTTCACTGTTTTAGTCAGGTTACTATTCTTTTTTTGAAAGGGTTCTGGGTTTTGAGTTTACTGTTCAGCTATGGTTTACTATTCGGGTTTAGACTGGGTTTCAGGTTAATTGTTCGGGCCGGGTTACTATTCTAGTTTAGACTGGTTTCGGGTTAAGTGCTCAGGTCGGGTTATTATTTCGATTTGAAATAGGTTTCTGGTCATGTGTTTGGGACGGGTTACTGTTCGGGTTTGGAATCTGCTAATCACAGAGAACGAGAAAAACTTTTAGTGGATGGATCCCAATGATTGGGAGCCATCATGAAAAACTCGTGGTTGCACACAGGCTTTTATAGGCTGAATCTATGGAACTTGTCCAGGTTGATAAGGAATTTCCAAAATCCTAGTGTCTCCATTTAATTGACTTTTTAACTGTATTCAAAAGTGTGATTCTACTTAATATTATGATTCTGAAAAAGAAAAAAATACGTCATTATTTCCCATGTAGACCAATATGCAAATCAGGATGCACCATCAGTCTATGCATAGAATCATCAAAGAAGTTTAAATTGACTCAGAACCTTTGGAAAACAAAAATTGAAGTCATAATAGCCTATGTCTATGTTATAAGTTTTATGCAATTAAAATAAATTAGGAGCGCCAAACGGGGTAGCTAGTTTACGAGATCAACCTACGACTATCTCCTCTCTTTCGGCAACATGGTGAATGTTTCGAACGGTTCAAATTCGGGTCGGGTCAGTATTCGGGTTTTGTGTGTTTCAGATACAAGTCGGGTCATTATTCGGGTTTTTAACAATTAGAATTCGGGTCGAGTCAGTATGTGGGTTTTGAGTGCTTCAGATTCAAGTCTTTCCATTATTCAAATTTTGAGCGATTCAGAATTGGGTCAAGTCAGTATTCGGTTTAGAGCGATTTGGATTCTGGTCGAGTCACTATTGGGGTTTCTAACGGTTCGAATTCAGGTCGGGTCACTATTCGAGTTTTGAGCGATTCAAATTCAAGTCGGTCCATTATTCGGGTTTCAAGCGATTCAAATTTGGGTCGGGTCAGTATTCGTGTTTCAAGCATTTTGGATTCGGATCGGGTCCTTATTAGGGGTTTCTAATGGTTTGGATTCATGTCGGTTCACTATTCGATTTCTCGAGCGATTCCGATTCAAATTGATCCATTATTCGGGTTTTGAGCGGTTCAGATTTTGTGTCTCGCGCGCATGGCCATGGCCGACATGTCCAGTGCCCGTACGACGTTAGTCGTGCCTCGCGCGCATGGCCATGGCCGACATGCCCAGTGCCCGTGCTACATCGGTCGTGCCTCGTGTATGGCCATAGCCGACATGCCCAGCACCGTGCGACATCAGTCGTGCCTCGCGCGCATGGCCATTTCTGACATGCCCAGCATCCGTGCGATGTCGGTCGTGCCTCGTGCGCATGTCCATGGCCGACATGCCTTGCGCCCGTGCGATGTTGGCAGTGTCCTGCGTGCCTCGGTATGACCGACTTGCCTTGCACCCGTGCGATGTCGGCAGAGCCTCACGCGAATTGTCATGGCCGACCATCCCAACACCTGTGGGGTTACTATTATGATTTGAAATGGATTTTGGTTTCACTGTTCTAGTCGGGTTACTATTCGTGTTTTAAAAGGGTTTTGGGTTTCGAGTTTACTGTTCGACTGTTCGGGTCTACATCGGGTTTCGGGTTAAGTGTTCGGGTCGGGTTACTATTCGAGTTTGCAATGGGTTTCGAGTTTCACATTTACTATTCAGGTAGGGTTAGTATTCGATTTAAGAACTGGTTTAGGGTTTACTTTTCGGGGCTGGTTATTGTTCATCATGGGTTCGGGCGTGCAACTGTTCATCATGGGTTCGGGCGAGGTTTATTCGGGTTACTATTTGGGTTGGGTTACTGTTCGGATTTTAAACGGGTTTCTTAAGTTTTGGGTTTACTAAACGGGTCGAGTTTTGGGTCGGATTACTTTTCGAGCAAGGAATGGGTTTAGTTTTTTCGAGGTAACTGTTCAGGTCGGGGTTCCTATTCAAGTTGATAACATGCGACGGTACGCAAAAATTAAAACAACGTATTCACGAGAGCATGATTCATGCATTACCCAGTAGGTTGTGAAATGAAAGTCATAGGAGATTTGATGGAATTTTCTAATCGCAGAGGACGAGAAAAACTTTTAGTGGATGGATCCCAGTAGTTGGGAGTCATCATGAACCTGAACCTGAACCTAAATCTACACCTGAATCTGTGGAACTTGTCCAGGTTGATAAAGAATTTCCAAAATCCTAGGGTCTCCATTTATTTGACTTTTTAACTGCATTCAAAAGTGTGATTCTACATGCACTATCAGTCTATGCATGGAGTCATCAAGGAAGTTTAAATTGACTCGGAACCTTTGGAAAAGGAAAATCGAAGTCATAATAGCCTATGTCTATGTTATAAGTTTTATGCAATTAAAACAAATTAGGAGCGCCAAATAGGGTAACCAGTTTACGAGATCAACCTACGACTATCTCCTCTCTTTTGGCAACATGGTGGCAGTTTTGCTCTCTCCATGGCTGCAACCGTCTTTCCTCAGCCCAAAAGAACACATCTCAAACCCCCACTTCAATTTAGAATGGATAAACAACAACAACTTGCTAAGAAGAAAGGGCTACATTAAACGATAGTGGTGAAGCTCTGTTCAGCAGTCGTGCGACGTCGGTAGTGCCTCGCGCGCGTCGACATGAAATTAACATGAAAGAAGTCCCTCCGATTCATTTTACTTGTCATGTTTTCTTAAGACACCTCTTAAAAAAATTAACTAAAAAGATGAGTAATATTTACTCTTAAATTTAATCTCTCTCTATTTATCGAGTAAGAAAAAAATAATTAATTATATTTCAATTCTTTAAAATAAAAATCATTTTTAATAAACACGACAACCAAAATTAATCGTATAAATGATTTGTGAACACAAACACAAACGGAAAGCCATAAACTTTTTCACTGCCAATCGTACTATCTACCTTACAAAATCACAGTGTGCCTTTTGGTCTGCAAGTGATTTTTAAAATTTACTACTATATTTATTGTCTTATATAATTAGTGTAGCAGACATATTTATAATGTCAATTTAAAAGTGGATCGAGTTCAATAAAAGCTAATACAAGAGAATGGAGAAACTTCCTTTCCTTACTTTTTTATTTCTGATTCCGAATTCAAATACCTTTTAAATTTTGAATTTGCCTTAAAAAATTATAAGTATTCTCTATTTTTAAAAAACATTTCATATTCAAAAGTCAAATTCGAAACTCTTATTAAAGATGGAAAAATAATTACCACTCCCGCCTGAATGAGAAACTTCCTTCCAGTTTCATTTTCTCAACTGCACTTTTCCTCGACAACATTTTCCTTCATTGGAAAATTTGAAATAGTGGGGGAGCAGTTTCTGACGGAGTCTGAGATACTAAGGACCATGTGTGCAATTGGTAATCTGTTAAAGGCACGTGAACATTTATTCCACTGCTTTTGTTCATTATGTTGTCTTTGCATCTATAACCTAATTACTCACAAACAAGACCATACGTCAAGCAGTGTCAATAGGATATAATCAAACACTGAAGACAGCTTACCATAAAATGAAATGACAAGAAGACGAGTACTTCAAACATGAAAATGAACTAAAACTGGTGCTAGAATTGAATAATAACTATGACAGACTCAGTCAAAATATGGCAATTGTGACCCATTCTATTGCCATGGAATCTAGACAGTCCTATGATAAAAAGGGGTAGGTAAACAAGGTAAGACAGCTCTGACTTTTGCTCTTTGCTCCTTTCTGAAGAAGATACAAATTTACGACATACAAAGTTAAACTCACCGCCTGAAAAGATCTGAAAGGTTTCGTTTTCCTGCTTTTGGTTTACTCTTCTCATCTAAAGACAACTTACCCCCCTTCCAATCCTGGTTTCTGCTATGTAACGACTCGCTCTTTACCTCATTCTGTTCTTGTGAGGAATCACGCTTCTCTTTCAAACTGTGCTGCTTGGTAGTTGCACCATTGCCTAAAAGTTTCAAATGGTTTACCAAAGTCTGCTGATATTTATCACCTCCCATTTGCTCTTGTTTTTGAGGCGGCACTTGATGCATCACTCTTTCAAGCACCATTCCTGTTACATTCGGCGGCAATTCAGTCTGCTCACCCTTAGTTTTCTTCTTAGTTACAGTATCCCCATTATCCAGTTTCTGACTAAGAGAATCTTTATCATGCTTTTCAACAACCTTCTCCTTGGATTGCTTGGCAATAACCGACTTCTGCTTCTCAGCTCTATTGTCTTTGATTTCAGAACTTGCATTGGGCTGATTATCATCTTCACACACGAACTTCCTTTTCTTGAACTTCACATTTCCACCCATATTCTCCTTCGTAGCATTTTTACTCAATTGAGTATCAACTTTTACCCGGCTATGTTTGATCACTTTACTGCCTGGAATGACCCCAGGAGTTATAGTATCAAGGATGACTTTACCAAGAACAAACCTTGTCTCAGGGCTTTGTCCCTTCCCCAGCAGAGTATAATCAATCTCAAAACTATTCCTCCTGGTTTTCAGAGATCTAACATCTTCTATCAGAACATCAAAAATTACTTCAACGACCTTCTTCATGTTCTTAGATACAAACACCTGAATATAAAATATCTCACTAAATAGTAAATCAATGACTACAATGATAACAGAGCAATCACCAATACAAGCTTTAAAAAGGATGAACACTTCACCAAGAAATTGACAATTTTTAGACACTGGTTGTTATTCTACTTTATTCAAAGCAAGAAAAAGAACAACAATAACATACCCAGTGAAATCCCACAAAGTGAGGTATGGGAAGGGTATAATGTATGTAGATCTTACCACTACCTCGTAGAGGTAGAGAAGTTGTTTTCGAAAGACCCTCGACTCAAGTGCATCAATCTCAAATAAAAGAAGAAAAAAAAGTGGAGAAAACACAAGTGTAAAATCTACTAGAATGAAATAATAACAGCAACAAAATAGTGTGATAAACAAAATACAATAACACCACAAAAGCGCGATTAGTCCTATACCTGGCACTAAGCTTTGCAAGGCAAGACATTACTCTACCTAACTACCCTTTTACCCTAATACGCGATTTCCGCTCCTTCTTATCTAAGGTCATGTCCTCGATAATATGAAGTAACACATATCCTGTCTGTGAGAAATATAGGAGAAAAATTATTATTGAATTGTGTCTACATTATTACATTGAGACTTTATTTATAGACACTAAATTAGACTCCTTTTCCAACTAGGACACTACAATACAATCCTTTTCCAAGTAGGATTTATGTACTATTATTTCTATTTCTATTCTAAGTAGGATTGTATATACCTATTCCTATTCTAACACTCCCCCTCAAGCTAGTGCACACAAGCCATATGTACCTAGCTTGTTACAAATGTAATTAATACGACGACCGATGAAGAGCTTGATAAGATATCTGCAAGTTGATTACTCAACTTCACAAGATTGACAGTCAATCTTAATGTGCTTAGTCTTCTCCTGAAATACTGAATTTGATGTATAATGGTAGTCAATCTCAATGTGCTTGGTCTTCTAATGAAATATCAAATTTGATGCATAATGTTGGTAAAACACGGAGTGATAAATTCTTGAATTGTAGTGTTGAACTTTTCAAACCAAGCTTGAGAAGACTGTTTCAAACCATATAGTGACTTACACAATTGACATACAAGGCTACCAATCTCCCCTTGAGCAATAAAATAAGGTGGTTACTCCATATAGACCTCTTCCTCGAGATCATTGTGGAGAAAAACATTCTTAATATTCAACTGATTAAAAGGTCAATAGAGAATGACAATATGGATCATCTCGAAATTGCTCCAAGAAAGTCACTTTAAAATTGATCGGAACTTGCTCAAGCGTCGAATTATTAGATTTGATGGCTGAAAGTGGTCAATCAGAGAAATAGAATTATATGGATAGGGTCAAAATGATAGCACAACCCTATAAAGAAAGAATTATATGGGTAGGGTCGAAATGATGGGACGACCCTACTGGAAAATAGAAATTATATAGGTAGGATCATATTAACGATACGACCCTACTGAAAAAGAAAGATTGTATGGATGGGGTTGGAATGATGGCACGACCCTACAAAGAAAAAATTATATGAGTAAGGTCAGAATGATGGCACGACCCTACGCAAATTCGATTTGAGAAAATAGTCACCGGAAAGATGGCACGATACTAAATAAATTAAATACGAAAAAATATTGTCTCAATTCATATTTAGCCTAGTCGCGAGCAATCTACGTTTGTGATCTCGTATATTTCGCTTCTCCGACATCTTACTGAGTCTACACAAATTAGATATGAGAAAATAGTCACCAAAAAGACACACGATGACCCAACTTTTGCTAATACAATCATTGGCCAGATAGGTGGCATATATGGATCATAGTCGCCTGTCTGCAACGTAAACTCTTTGATTTTCTACTAAGACCATAGAAGCTCTGATACCATGTGAGAAATATTGGAGAAAAACTATTATTGAATTGTGTCTACATTATTACATTGAGACTCTATTTATAGACATTACATTACTCCTTTTCCAACTAGGACATTACGATACAATCCTTTTCCAAGTAGGATTCTATATATTATTCTTATTTCTATTCCTATTCTAAGTAGGATCGTATATACATATTCCTATTCTAACATTGTCTAATCACCTTTGCCTAATACTTTTTTGGCCTACCCCTAATCCTTTGCGTACCCGTACAACCAACCTCTCGCACCTTCACATTGTAGCGTCGATGCACGGTGCACCTTCTCTGCACATGCTCAAACCATCTCAACCTCACTTCCCTCATCTTGTCTGCCACATATGTCACTCCCACCTTCTCCCAAATAACCTCATTCCCAATCTTGTCACTCCTAATATGTCCACACATCTATTTCAATGACCTCATCTTCGCAACATGCATCTTTTGAACATGAAATTTCTTGATGGGCCAACATACGGCCCCATACAATAAGGATGGTCGGACTCCTGCTCTGTAGAACTTAACTTTAAGTTTAAGCGGTACCTTCTTATCTTACAAGACTTCAAAGGCAATCCTCTATTTTATCCATACCGTCGCAATGCGATGTGTGACATCATCATCAGTGTCTCTACTATCCTGGATGATGGATCCAAGATATTTAAAACTCTCTCTTAGGAATTGTATGTGGCAAGCCTCACTTGTATATCCGCTTCATCCATCCAACACTAAATTTGCACCTCAAACATTCCATCGTGGACTCACACAACTTGAACCCTTTGGACTCTATAGTTTGTCTTCAAACTTCCAACCTATCATTAACTCTGTCCTAAGTCTCATCAATCAACACTACGTCGTTCGCAAATAACATACACCATGGAACCTCCTCTTGAATAGACCATGTCAACTCATCTATCACTAAGGCAAATAGAAAAGGGCTAATCACCGACCCCTGTGAAGCCCTCTCAATTAGAAAGCAGAGCACGAAGAAGAATCATGAAAAAATAGGTATATTGTTGGCACAGGTAGGAGCTTCTGCTAAATCACCATATCTTCTCTTTAATGTAAAAGCTGAGGTGATCTCTATAATGAGGCCTTTTAGATGCGGAGTGTTAATTTTATTCCAAGTGCAACTCGTTTGGAATACCAAGAAAAATTGAATGAAAGCCATACGTTGAAAATGTAACCAAATAAAGAACACTCTTCCACAAGGGTGGGAAATATGAGGTCGTCTTATTAGCAGGAAATATGACAATTCCACCTTTTCCGACATGTCACCTTTTTCGATTTTATACGAAGCTCAGGGCTTGGAGATTCCCTGTGATGGTAGGCCATTATGTTCCCTTGTCTCCCCTTAGATGAGAGAGATAGAAAACCGTGGATAATCTGCTCCCTGTGAATATGAAAAACTAGTTTCACTAAACCAAAAGATGGTCTGATCAATCAATACTACTTCAGAATCTATGTAAGCAGCAGGCGATTTAAATAATTCTAAGCGCTCTTTAGAGTGCAATGCACCAGCTTCAAAGAGGGTATAAATGTCTTAATGTCAAGGTATAAATAAATAAGGTATTGTATGGAAGATAAGGCAAATTATGACTTTATCTCTGAAGAAGTCGTCCAACCAGCCCACCTGCAGATCTGTAATCTGGGATCCTACCATTACATTATGACCAAATGTAACATGGAATAGCAAGCACCCAAGAGCTAAGAAGGCTTTATTGAAAGCTTTAAAAGAGTGGGAGATAAGGGACACATGAGCATTGGATTATGGAAAGAAGGTAGAATTGATCGGCACCTAGTGATCGATACTTTTTCTTTTATAGGTAGGGTTGGGCAGCAAATCTACTCCTTGAAGTGAAGAACCGAAAGTCGGTGTTCATTAGACAAGGACCACATGAGTTTAATCTCAGCGGAGGCCAAAAAGACTAAGTGATTTATTTTTATTTGTGTGCCTTGGTGGGCGCCTGGGTGGAGTTACCCGGTACATGTGCTTGTGCTAGGTAGAAGGTATCCAAAGGAGTAGTTGAGTTGCGTAAAAGCTGGTACGTACACCACTGTCACTAAAAAAGGATTAGCAAAGAGATTGCACCAGGAATTATAAATCAAAAGAGTTTCAAGTCAGTCTATCGCTCATACTCTTCTAATTAGTAAAAAAAACCAAGAATGTTCTTTCACAAACTCCGAATAGCTAATTCTCCCTGTACCGTTTTATATGACAGGGTCCACTTTTGAGAGGAAATGGACTAGTCAAAAGATATCATAAGTCGACATAACTTCAGAGATCAGGTATTGCATGGCAGATACTTCGACTTGTTTTGTCTTTATTCTCTGAAAAAGATGTCCACATTTCCAGACTCTGCAATCTGGGATTCCTACCATTACATTATGAACAAGTGTGATATGGATTGGCAAAAAGATTTCACCAATAAATTATAACTCAATGAGTCATTATGGGAATCATACTCTGCTTACAAGTAGAAACAAACAGAAAATGTTCTTACTTAAACAATGGAACTCCTACAATTAGCTAATTCTTCCTGTCCAGTTTGATACAACACCCTCCATTTTTGGGGAAAAAATAAACTAGCTTTACGTTATAAAAGCTCACATATTATGTGTCGACAAACAAATACTGATGTTACACTTCGATTAAATCAATTTTCCAGTATTATTCAGGAAAATGATAAAATCCGCGCCCACTTTCAGATGAAAAATGGTGAATTTGACGCGCAGGTGAAAAGAGTTGCATTCAAGTAGACATACTATTTTTTCACATTAATCCAATATTACTCCAAAGCCTGACAAGGGTACACAACAAATATATTGGGTGCACAATAAGGTAAAACAAAACCCATACGAGTTAACAAGTTGACTCAAACTAGATTTTAGAAACCTAAGTAGGTTTACTTACCAAACCAGAGCATGGGGAGCCTGGGAACTTGGACATTGCTTCCTGGAGGCTGTCCTTATCAGTCAAAATGTCTAGAGAATTTTGCACTAGCACTGCCAGCTCTTTAACTCTTTCCACAAGCTCATCATCTGATATGGAGCCTTGGGAATCTGAAATTTCGGGTGCATAAATAGATGCAGCATCAGAATGTCTTCTAGCAAATTTAACACCTTCCTCCCAATTTCCATGGTACAACACAGAAGCAAAAGTCAGGACGACAAATGCCCCTTGAGGATCAGTGATTAGTGCTAGATGAAATGCCAAGAGTGCAACCCTGCTCACATACATCAATCAAAAGGAAAAATATAGTCAAGAATCCTAGCTACTAGAAGCCAATTTCTCAACACCAACTCAAGCCTGAATTATTCAACAGAATTTGAAAAAGTGACAACACCGGTGATCTGAAAAATAGTAGACCCGTTTGATTGCAGCATTCCAGATTATGACTTATGAGCTGCTATGCTGATAGTGAACTATTAACATGACTCCCTAGGTTTCATATGGCTGGATGTAGTCAAAATGCACAGTAGAACCATGAAGTACACCGAGCTCAAGATTATAATCAAGCAGTGCACAATAATGACCATGCTATTTAATGAGAATGGTGACAAAAATAATAAGGACCATGCTATTGCATCCCCCCAGCTTAAATCTACCATCATACTCCCCATAGTGTTGAACATACATGAGTTCTTCAAGACTTGAGATGTCCAAATGCTCCTAAATGTCAATTTAAAAGAAAAATGCTAAATGCAGGAATGAAGTGGAAGTACCAATCTAAGATGTATACGAAAGGATGATCCCAACTTAGGCTTTTGATAGAGGAAGAAGAAGCATGATGTGCCATATAGATAGTCCAGAATGTGAACACAAAGTATAAAGACAAAATGAGGATAGTTTGATTTCTGTTCCCAATGCTCTCCCTCTCTCTTATTATTTATAAGCCAGCTAGGTGAAATCAGGTGCTCAGCACTTTGCTTGTGTTATGCTCCAAAAGTTCAATCTACTTCTATTTCTTCACCACATTAATCACTGGATTCTCTCTCTCTCTCTCTCTCTCTCCCTCTCTCCCTCTCTCCCTCTCTCCCTCTCTCTCCCTCTCCCTCTCTCTTCCTCTCTCTCTCCCTCTCTCTCTCTCTCTCTCTCTCTCTCCCTCTCTCTCTCATTATTTATAAGCCAGCTAGGTGAAATCGGGTGTTTAGCACTTTGCTTGTGTTATACTCCAAAATTTCATTCTATTATTTCTTTACCACATTCATCATTGGATTCAGTGTCAATTTCCTTGGCATGTGAAGTGAAATGCAAGTTGCCAAAACCAGAAGAGGTTTCAATTTTTTATTGAGAAGGTGGAAGAGATGTTTCTATTTGCCAGTGCTTATAAAATAAGTGGCCTTCACAGTAGGCCTCAGATTGATGAGAAACCTTAAGGGAGATCTTAAACTAAAAACAACTTACATCAGAATGAAAGAGTAGTAGAAGATGACCACAGGAGAACAAAATCCCAAAGATGGGTGTTAAAAACTTCACTTCAAAGTGTAAAAGACATCAAAAGATAATTCCAAATATTCTACCCTAAGCTATAAAAGCACTGAACCTTCAGTTAACCAAACAATGATCTCTGCCGCAAACATCAACACTCGGGACAAAAAGAGAAAGAATACTTCTCCTAAAGCAATTATATGATGATCAAACAAGATAGGTCAAAACCCCAAAGTTTAGGACTTAGGGGTTGTTGGTTGGGAACAATTTCTTACGAGATTATTTATCCTGGAATAAGCTATCCAGGGATAAGTTAGTATATGGGATAACTTATTCCATCACTAAGGTATAAATGGTGGGATAAATAATCCTAGGATTACCTAATACCACAAACCAAACGCAGAATAAAATAATCTTGCCTTTATCATGGGATTATTATACCTTATATCGCACACCAAACAACTCCTTGAGGTATAAAACTCACAAAACGGTGGTAGTTTGTGGGAAGAGGGTTTATATTATTCACTCAAGTAATATTTTTTTTATTTATTTAAGGGTTTTTTTCCCATGCAGGATCGAACTCAAGTAATAGAGGTTAGAAACAGAGATGTCCAGAACCATTGCAAAACAAATACAGCTCTCAAAGTGACAGTAAACACTACAAGAATAACAGCCAAAGACAAAAACCATCACTTTAGGAAGAACATGACATGCAAGGAAATGAAACAACATTAATAAGTAAAAAGCAAAATCCAGTAGAACTATCATGACTCCAGTAACAATATTTCTGAAAGGGATGTCAAGTAAAATGGAAAAAACTTTAACCCTACGAGAGAGCTGCAACAGTATATGGATTAAGGTGATTGTAGCAATTAGAACTTAGAAGGGTGAACAAAGCACCCATCTCAAAAGAAAAGAACCAAAAAGTATCAGTTAACAAGGCCAAATGTGTAAGTTACCAGTTTCAGAAAAAAAAAAACAAGGCCGGATGTGATAGCTCAACAATATATCAACTTACACAAACTATCTCCACCAATGGCTAGAAATTTGCTCAACTTACCACAAACTATCATGAGAAGGTCGATCACAGGTGACTAGTTGATCCAAACTGGAAAATAATTTCTGCAAAATGTTCAGACCAATAAATTTAATGCATGAAACACTACTAAAAACTCAACAAAACATGCACAAGGTGAAAAGACAAATATGCCTAGACAAGTGCATTCATGTGCTCACATATGGGGGGGCAGCTAGACTTCAGGAGGATGCATGGAAACAGGCAGTCCAAAGAAAATATGTAGACAAGCCCGGGAAGAGTCGACATCAAATAAGTGAGGAAGCACATAGAAGGAATTATACAAATTTATGGAGTAAAAGATAATACGAGGTAGGAAGATATACCATCAGCATAACAGAACTTTCATTCAACTGTTTGTTAGACTGTTGAGCAAGGTGTGCAGCCTGTAAATGACACATTTACTCAAGTATAAGCTACTGTCCTGAACCAAAAAATCATGGAATTCACATCATTCTAAGATGAAATGAAACAATATGACATACGTGAAACGGTAGCAGCATTCCAAGGATGTTATATCTCTGAAGTAAAGAAAGAGAAGGCTCTGCAGCTCCATAAGACAGCATATAGTTGACTTCCATCATTAGTCTAGACTGCAGAAGAAAAAATTAAGGCCATGCAGGAAAAAATTACTAACCGAGTTACATAAAAAGATCCCATTGTAGTTAGGAACCTTTTTTAGCATCAGGGATGTCAAGCAATCAGAAGAAGGTATAATAGCATAGAAAAAGCTGAACCTTAGGAGGGTTAAAAGAACAAAAAGAGGTAAGTAAATAAGTTAACAATGGTTTGCATGAATTCATTGTTCATACCTTGTTCAATATCATTATGGACGGAGAGAGTTTGTGCATAGCAAGTTCAATCTCCTCTGAAAAGGACAAGTTGAGGCGAGCAGCCAGTCTCAAGCCGCGCAAGATCCTTGCTGAGGACAAAAAAAAAATCCAGGATCAGTTCCATCAAAAAGGAAGCATTGATGTAAGTTCATGTGGTAAGTCTTCTATTTTTTCAATTCACCAGCTCTATGACCTCCTCCTCAACTTTTAGAAATGCATACTCTTACTAGTAAACCTCTGAAAACACTTCTCATGTTCACCTGACATAAAGAATGATGTTCAGTTGGTTCACGATAGATGTAATCGATGGGATAGTGTTTTCTCAAAGCACATAAAGAACATTATTTCATGATTGATGGAATAAAAGTATGACCTTTTCCATCAAAACTTTTCACCAAACTCTTCAACTCATCCTGATACCTCTATGTTTGTGCATAATGGCATGTTCACCTTCCCCAATACACCTACAGAGCATGATCGCCTGTATCTTCAAGCACCACTCTGCTCCTTTTCACCAGCACGCTACTAGCACTCTTTCTCTCCTAACCAAGTGGCACAAGCGACAAAGCCAGCCTTTGTCTGATGAAACAACAAACCCCCATTCAAAATATCCATGTTCCTCATTCCTTCTGTGGACTTAAAAAAACATCTCTATCATCCCCCATTTGACAACAGATAAACCCCACTTCAGAAGCAATATCAACAAGAATGATCCCTCCACCATATGTTACTTAAAAATACAATCCTGCATTAATGATCTTATACAGAGTGATCCCTTTCTTCACAAACAAGTTATGTAGGAGCCGTATTACAAAGATTTGTAAAACATGAATAATAGTTATTAAATTATTTAGCGCACGTCTACTCTTGACCAGATATTTGACTTAAAACTGGACATACCGTGTACAATCAAAAACAAGTATAAGATTTTCAACTGAGTAATAATTTGTTTCCAATAATAACCGTCTTCTTAGATCCAACAAAATCCTTGGCTAATATGTCACTTCTTTATCATCTTCAAGAACTATATTACAACCACTAGGCTCAATCTCAAACTAATTGAGACTGGCCATATTAACAAAAAATATCAATGTACGATGCATGAAATATAGTTCTAAATCTCAAGTCAAGGCACATCTTTAAAAGAGTTGCACCTACCACAATCCTCTTCAAATGACACGTGTGCTGGTACCAAAGTCCTTAACTGCATAAATATGACAGAATACTTTGTAAATTCCAAAACACATCAAAATAAGATTTTCACATATTTGAAGTAAAATAATTTCACCTGTAAGGATTTTAAGTCCACCATTGCATCGGCATAATCATAGATTGTATTCACGGACGGATCAAAAAACAAACTGCTCCAACAATTTTCCAAACAAAAAAATGAGTAAACTAACACCACAATAACTGTTTCCACGATTTCATAAACACGCAACATGAGTGAACTAGCACCACTTATCGAAAAAAAAAAAAAAAAGATCCCATCAATCACCAAAAAAGATCAAAAATATCTATAAACGAGAAAAAATTTAGACTTTCGAACTGTAGACAAAGCATGTATAGACTGTAATACTAATGTGTTGCTTTCCACCAGAATAGAGAACTGTGGAGGGTTCTTCACGAGATAATGATTAACATGCAAATAGTCTCCCCGATACTATTCATCCTCAATAGTTCAATCAGGACAAGGATTAGGGGAAAGGTTCTAACCAGTTCTGGAAACTAAAACAATTTTCCAACAACCAGCTACATTGCTTTCCGATAAGAACTGAGTCTTTTTCTCCCGCCATATTTTGCTTATTAAACTGCTTCTTTTTATATTATTTTGGCTGTTCAAAAATAAATGTTGTAGCAAAAAAAGATTTTTGGAAATTTTATCTATTATGTTTTTAGCTTTTTTTGTACAATGCAAATGTTACCTAAAACAAAACTCAAAAACACATTGATTTCCAAAATCAAAACCAGATCAACAACATACTTGATTTCAGAACAACACCGCCTAAGGCCATCTTCAGTTCTTCATCTTTTATACTACGCCCTGTTCTAAATGATAAGACCAAACTGACAGAATCAAGTGAACAAGTGATCATGCATAGCTACAAGAAACAATTTGCCTAGATGCACTTATTATGAAGTCACTTATTACACCAACAATTTCTCTTACTTCTACTTCCCACCTTGGAGTGTCCAATAGTAACTTCCAAGTTCCAACTTCTTAATTGGAGCTCTAGACATGGTAATGCTTTTCGATCTCAATCACTTTTCTCATCCAAAAGGATGTTGATAAAGCTTGATGATTCATCCAAAAGTAGGTATCCAGGTGCATTTATGATGTCATCAGGGACCCCACATAGGGAATCAAACACGAAACATAGTAGCATCAGCTCCCAAGGATCCCAAGAGATGGAAAACAAAAGGACATTGTTGCACCACCACCGCACTAGTAAACTTCTTGCTCTGTACCTTGTCTCTGTTACTAATTAACGTAATGATTCTACATTGTAAATAAGCACCATATTAGGTTTCTAGATACTAATTGAGGGCCACAACATGGAGAAATCAAGCATGGAAGTGCACAGCGTAGAATCTACCTCTACATGTCTGCCACCTCTATGCTCCTCCATTTTTTTTCTCGATACCTTTCCCCACTATCTCCTATAGATCTGTAATTATCATCTTTTCCATTATATTCTGAGCATAGATAAATGCAATTACTCAAATAAAATGTAAATGTGTGATTAGAACAACAATTTTGTTATGAGTTCCAATTTTACAGCTTTTCTTTGGGCTGTGGCTGGCTACATAGATATTCATTTGGGGTTGGTGGTAATAGGAAGCGGACTGGGCATTGGAAACCAAGACAAAAACAAGTCCACCAGTAAAATTGAACAAGCCACGAAGTCTTCAAGATCCTCCCTTTCCCAGGGAATAATTTACAGAATAGAAATTAGATTTAGCTCCATTTTCTTAAGGGAACAAAAAATAAATAGAGACCTGTTAACAGTGAAGTCTCGGCACATAGTATCCCTCCAGAGAATGAAATCCTTCTGATGAAATTTCTTTGGCATTTTAGGAACAGAAAGTTTCTCACTTTCTCCAGATTGCTTTGCCCTAGTATCAAAACTTGATACCTGAGAGATGGAAACACAAATTCTTCACTAATTAATGTTGCATAGTGTGTGAAAGATGATAAACAACATATCTAGCCATCTAGGAGCAAAAGACTTCAGATCTATTGTCTGCCAATATATGTTCGAAGGGAGGTCAGACGCCAATGGAAGTTCTTCAATGAATGTTCTCCTTTTCTTAAACAACAATCAATTTTGATCAAAATGATAAACTTACAAATAATTTTGAACAGTAAGACTAGATCACTTCTCAAAGCACTTTAGTGATTTTCATTTTACAGCAATTACCTACTTATAAAAAAAAGATAAGTATACAAATGTGAAATAGACCATGCCTATCCATGAACAGACATATAAGTTTAGAATGTGCAACAGATCTATAGCATAAAGCTGCACTAACCTCCACAATCGAACCACTGATATGTACTCTACATATTGGAAATCGTCGTCCAACAATTATTGCACGATGAAAATGCCTTTTTATCTATGACAAATAGAACAAACTGACATAAATATTGAATCATGGGGGCGAGTAGTTGAAGCGAAACATGACTGGCTATTAGGATACTATTTGAATGTATCTTGGACCTGTGGAAGCCTTGCAGTTGTGATTACATCAAAATCTTTTGGTATTCTATTGAGAATTAAATCTCTGACACATCCACCAACCAAGTAAGCTTCAAACCCTGCATATTGCAGCTTTGGTCAAAGGCTAACCTTCACACAGTAAGATATCTAAGTATGAACCACACATGCAAACTAAGTGGTGCCAAGACAAGGGTCAAAATTTATCCTCAAGCCATTGACAACCGAGGAAAATGTGATTAAGTTAGTATCTTACTGTGTGGCTCTTTATCCAAGCAAACTACAATTTATTGAGGAGCTTATATAGTGGCTATCTTTAACTGAGAAATCCAGATAAACAACAAAGCATCATATGAAGCAATAAGTATCACCTCCACTTTGAAGAACCTTCAGAACAGTCAGCGCAGATGCTGGTATCATGGAGTTACTTATCCCAATGTCCCTCGAGTAAAGCTTCCTCCACTTTGAGAAGTCAATTTCACCTGCATCATCATCATCACAAATCATAGAGTTACTCCTAATCACATAAAATAGCATCCATCTTAGCTGCAAACCATCCCCGCTCACGACACAATGGAACGAAGTACCTTATCTTATGTGAAACATTATAACACTGGACTTAACAGGGCACGTACTTGTTAATACCGATTTACGGAAAATTCTTGGTGAGAAACATCAACTTTATAATGTTTATTACTAACCTCTCATGTTTTTTTGATGACCTTTATTATAAACAACATGTTCCATTCAGGCAACAGAGACTGCCCAAGAACCAAGAGAGAGATGACTGATGGAAAAAAGAAGGAAGAATCAGTGTTTACCAGTGTCAACCACGGACCTGGAACCCATATTAGCAGAGTGCTGTTCCCGAGGTTTGGCTTTAGAATACGTGTTGTGATTATATTTCTAGAACAGGGAAATTCTACAAAAATGTTATAAAGTGTTCGACAATTTGCCTGAACGAAATAACATTAGACTGCTGCACATAAACAAGTTAATGAAGTTAGCACCTGAAAGGCAAGAAAGGCTTTGAAGCGCGACAGCAAGAAATTGCCTTTGGTTTGTTGGGCTAGCGCCGCCATGGATTTAATTGCTTTGCTAATTTAAAGAAACATAGTTGGCGTTGAGAGCGGAATCAAGAAAAAGGCGCCTCTTTGGCTCTTTTTGATCTCAGGTGCCAACAACAAAACAATGTTTGCGGCTTTGATTGAGCCATTTAGGTCACCAGTTAGCAGCTTTTGGGACGTTTCATTTTGGCATTCCATTTTTCATTCTAGAGTTAGTGTATATTGTGTATTATAATATATATTTAATATGTAGTTTATGTATAAGCGATATACATTGTATAGTGATGTATATTTTCTATAACTTTTGACAAACTATATTGTATAGTTTCGCTGATTTGAGGTTATTTTTTTTATGTAAATAAAACATGAACTATATTTGTTATAAATTAATTATTTTTTTTGTATATACATGAAATTTTCCCATTTTTTAGCAAAATCTACGCCTAAATTATCAAGAATTTGACTCTTTGATGTGTGTGAAGTTAACCAATATGAATGAGTGACATCAAAAGGTTAAAACAAGACTTTGTGTCGTTTGGATAAGCTTATAAAGAAAAAAAATATAAGTTAAAAATAAGTATTTATTTTTTTTGGCTTAAAAAGATATGTGTTTCATGATTCAATTTATCGAGTCATAATGACACCTACCATAATTTACCGACAGGCAAGTCAACTCGTAATTCAAAACTGCAAGTAATTAGTACAGGTCTCAAAAGTGGACCAAAAAATAAATACAAGGGCTAGTCTCAAAATAAGCAAAAAAAAGACGAGGCATCCGTGCTGAAGGAGACAAAAATGATCCAACATGTCAAATGCTCACCCTCGTTTCCAAAATAAACTGCAATAAGCTTGACAAATCAGTGTTGATAACTGGTGCTCGGACCTGCATAACAAAGGTAGATACAGAGTGTAGTACAAGTACTAGAATAACAGGTACTCAGTAGGAATCATGGGCCGACTGAGAAAGAAAGGTAAGAGCAATATGAAAAGGAGGAATAAACTCAAACAGGAGTCTATTGTAGGAATCTACCACAAGAATAATGAAACACAGAAGGACAAAAATAAGAGACTAACTAAGAGAGTCTACAATAATCTACACCTAATTGTGCTTCTCCCCGAAAGCCCAGCTAGAACATCCACGTGTAATATCGACAAAGAAATTTGAGGTCGTGCCTCGAACCCAGATGCTCAAGTGGAGTCCGGGCCTCAAATCTAGATGCTTAAATGAAGATTGGGTCATGCCCCCAGATGCTTAAGTGGAGGTTGGGCCTCGAACCCAAGTGAAAGGTACCAATATTCTTAATCTCTAGACTGCACTCGAATCCACCAAGGGTCACTATTCTTAACGACAAGCCAACATTACTAACTGAATGTTATTTGAAGTTGTTCTCGAGCTTAAAAGGGAGTTCTGATATTACCGATGTATCTCACAAGCCATGGGACTAGGGAATTATGGATGATCCTTCTCAGGTGCATGGTTATTGTCTAGGTAAGACCCAAATATCAAACTCTAGTCTACTACACCATTTTACAAGGATCTAAGTGCGTTGAAACGACGTTAGGGTATCTAAACCAAGTTTCATTCAACCTAAACTAAGGCCTAAAAGCTTTGAGTAAAAAAAACAAGATTCCAACAATTTGGGAAGCATACAGAATCAATAACAGGGATCGAGTGCTCACAAGTACCCCAATTTACCCGAATAAGGCCCAAAACATGATTTCTACAACCTAACATTTAATCAATAGCTACCCAATCCAAAATCTCAACTATTCAACATGAATTTACACATTCCAGATCAATCTAAGGAATGAGAAATCGTAGCCTATTTGTAGACCGAACGCGCCTGTTCCAAACTACTCCATTGAAGCTTTTCCCTTATTAACATCCTCGAATCGTTGCCAAGAACTGAATCACAATGTCATTACGATCGCTTTGACACTAAAATCACAAATTTCAAAGGTGGAGCCATTTCATAATATAAAATAAGAATGTGTGACCCATGCCAAAAATCTCGAGATTAACCCCAAAACTGGTACTAATTAGTTCGTTGAACTCATATCCCATAATGGGATGCTATTCGGGGCTAAAAATGTCATAAATCAGCCATGCAAGAAAAAAACCATATTAGCTAAGAATATTAACAACAACAACAACAATTTTTTGAAAATTTACCAGAAACAAAGCTCTAATGCACTTTCCGAATACACTATAACGTTTCACTCAAAAAATCACACAAGATTACCTTTTGAATCACTTAGTTCGGACCTTAAATGCTCAAGAAATCAAGTCTTGAAATATTTCAAAAAATTACCCAAAATTACATCAATGGCAGCAGCTAAAAACTGAAATTTACCTCAAACGGAGCCTCAACAGCTAATTCTGATCACATCCTGATGTTCCTCTCGAAAAATTCCACAAGATGGCCCTTTGAATCACTGAATTTGGAGCTCTATAGCTCAAGATATTCAACTTTGAAATTTAGGAGAAAATTTGAATTTTTTGTCTTGTGGGTGAAGGTGCACCAAATATTGCACCATTAGATTGTCCCATTTTAAAAATCCTCAATAGGGTGTTCCAGATTTGTTTGGACCCGTGCGTGTAAATGAACTATGCTATCCTACTAAATTCAACGTTTCGGACATAATGGCCCAATCACAATTTTCATATAAGATCGTTATAACTAAATGTGAGTCCCACTTCTAACATCAATTTTAACGAAAATCCACCGAGGGGTTGAAAAGAGTCTGGAAGCCTCGGGAGCCGAATGAAAGGTCGTTCGAGACCAAACTTGATATTTCGGAGCTAACCATGTTGTCAAAATTTCTATTTAGGCACGTTTTTCAAGAATATTGATTGAGGTCAACTTTTGGCCAAATTTTAACGGCCAAAATACCAAATGGTCCAAACTCGCACTGAAGGCCTAGCTTAATTTGGCCATTTCAGAGCCATTGAAACTGTCAAAATCTTGTTCTGAGGATGTTTACTTGTATATATATTTTTTATCGAAATCAACTTTTAAAGTTATAAAGGCTTCCAAACACACAAAAAAAAAACACAAAATCTAAACAAATGACTAGACAACCGAGCTATCAATGGCAACACGTCATAAATGACCTAGCGTTGCTGCAGGAAAGCTCTAAACGACGAAGAGGAAGTAGAATAATGAAATGACCCGGAGGGTCATTATATTAAAACACCTTTTAAACTTTTCCAAACACCTCCAAAATGTAAAGAACGCTTAAAAGTCAAAAACACCTAAAAATACGTCAATTCAAACATCCCTTTGTCCCTTAATAAAACTATATATTCCGATTTTCATTAATAATTTTCTCTCAAAAGAAAAAAAGTTCGGCTTAATAGTCATTATATATATATATTTGTGTTCTTTTCCAAATATCTAGAGTATATAACCATTAGATTTGAAATGTATATCAAACACTTGGACAATTTTTTCTTCATAAAAATTGTTACAATGATTCTATTCAAAATTTGTATTTGTTACAATGATTAATTTTTTTAGAAGTTCAAAGAATTTTTACATAAAGTTTCATCAAGTAACTTCTATAGGGAGTGATTTAAAAAGGAATAAATTTGCTATGTAATTTAAGTATTGAGAGATTCACCAAATATATTAAAATATATAATAGTGTGTATGGATATTATTTCTAATACACCTTTCGCTCAAGCAAAATGTAATTAAAATAAAATATGAAAAAATACAATGAAAAAATCATTGCGCAATGAAGGAGGAAAAAGTAATTACACAAAGACTAAGTACCACAGTTGATAATAAAATTAAAAATTAAAATAATATACGAGTACTACTAATGATGATAATAAGAGAAATTATGTGATACTCAATTACTTACTAACTTTTTATCAAGTAACATAATAATTTTTAATATGTGTTATTTATATATTTGATAATTTATGTTCACTTTCACCCACCAACCAAATGATATTGCATGACACTCCTTCACTCAATATAAATCCGCCTTTATTTTTATTCTAATCTTTAATTTCTATATTTTTATATAAAATTATATTCTCAGATATAAATATATCATATCCTATCTAATCTTTATTATCCATGCAACAAGAACTAGTGCATGTTGCATATATAACTGTCCCGTGAAAAGAAGAGAGACAATTAGACATAATTATTTCAGTTTCGCCCAACCACCAATAACCACATTTGCATTGTCCTCAATGTTGGTGGAATCACACCATTCCTCAATGTTGTTCTTTCCTGCTTTCTCGCATTTCAAGGCACCTTCGATTCTTATTGCCTTGTTTTATTTTTTTTATGTTTCCATTTATTTTTTAAAAACGTCACACTCTAATATTTTTACACCCTACAAGTCAAAAAAGAAAAAAACTTATAAGAATAATGTTTTTGTGAGTTTATTTTAGATTTTACACATATATTAAAAAATAAAAATAATAATATTATAAAATAAAATAAATAAAAAAATAAATAATGAACCGCTGAGAATGGATTTTACATATTTCCCCGAATTGGATTGTGCAGTAGGTATATTAATAGTAGTTTTCACTTTCACAATATAATAAAACGTAAAAAGGAGTCCCTCTCAATTACATTTATTTATTATCTCGCTTCACCAGTTTCGCCCTGAAATCGTGAAATCATCTAGGGCTTCTTTTTCATCTTCCCGTTTGCGATCAATCGGCAATTTCGGATTCAGCACTGTTCGTCTTACGTTACGATTCTCTATTGATTAGTCGCCTCCCGAATTGTTGAAGGGGAGGGCTTTGACTATGGGCGGCGGTGATACTAGTGCTGCGGCGGCGAAAGAGGACACCGAGAATAACGCCACCGGCGATCAAAAAGTTACAATTAATGTTCGATGTTCCAACGGCTCTAAATTCTCCGTTCAGGTGACTCTAGACTCAAGCGTTGGATCCTTCAAGTCCACCCTTGCTCAGCACTCCGACATTCCTGCCGAGCAGCAGAGATTGATCTATAAAGGCCGGATCTTAAAGGATGAGCAAACCCTAGCAAGCTACGGTAATATTAATTATCCCCATCTATATTTCGATTTTAGTACGCGGAGGATTTGATTGCTTCTGCTTAGTAGATGTACGTATAATCCTTGAAAAGGCCCCTTCTTTAATTACGCAATTTTTTGCGTCCCGGGGTTGATGTCATGCTATTTTGTTGATTGTGGTTATTGGTTTTTCTGGGTATGTTGTTGTTGTTGGTTTTTCTGTTAAGGTATAACTGCGACAAGGAAAGGGTACTCTCGGTTTAAAATGTTTGATATTTGGGGGTTTATCTATTGATGATAAGAAAGATGAATAGACGGACTTAGGTTGGCTTCTGTATATGTAGTTTCTAATGAATTCAGTAAGAAAGCGTGGTGTTTCTCTTACCTTTGCTTAGCAACAAAAAGTAGAAGAAAGAAGAGCTGTGCCTGTCACTATTGATTGTGCAGTCTTGAATAGAATGCACAAACACAAGATGTTAGCCAAAGCGGAGAATGATTTCATGTTTCAAAGTGGAAATAAGGGGGGATGTGTGCATACATTGATGAGCAAGCAAGGAATATGGAGACACATATTAGAATGGGTAATGGACTAAGTACGGCTTTGTATGCTACATTACCTTGTTGACTACCTGAGAAATCCAGTGGGATAAACTAATGAGTGATGAACTGAGTGTGACTTTGGGGAAGTTCATTGATAAGTGGGCCTAAATGTTGATAGTAAATCAGGGAAAGTATATTAGCTGATAGTTATCATTGACCTAAATCTTTCAGTAAAGTTCCTATCTTTTCATGCTCTTCAATAGCAATAGTTAAAGATATGACCTTTGATTTTGGTTGTAGATTTGTATGGAAGTATTGTCACGAAGTATGATCTCTACTCAATGCTTTCTCTGTTTAAAGGGTGCAGACTTTAGTAGTTCATATGATTATGATACCTAATGACGAAAATGACTTCCGTTTATATGACAGAGCATTATTTCCAAAAGATGTATAAGAAGTGATAATATATAGGTTGACAAGTACTATAGCTCAAGAGAAAGGTCTGGTGTGTTGACTTGCCGTGCAGACCCTAGATTCCTAGTCAAGAGTTGTGCTCAAGGCCACATTTTGAGAAGATTGTACTCTATAGAAACAAGGTGCCAATGGTTAATAGCCACCTATAGAAGACCAGAACAGACAGGAAAGTGGGTATTAGAAGTGTAAAACGCAGGGGCTTGGGGATGAAATATGGTTCCACTTTCCTACTATTGGGAATGGATGGAGTATCTTGTCCTCCACCTTGTCATTAGTTGGCTTCTAATTTTGCATTATGTTTTATATGATTATATTCTTTCTCTGTGAAGTTATGTGTTTGAAGTGTTACCAGGCTGTCATGTAATATTCTTTTATGTCTTGCTTATCTTATTTATATGTGATTGATAGGTCTTGAGGCAGATCATACCATTCATTTGGTCCGAGGTTTTGCACCAGCTGCCGCTGTTAATACTGCAAGTGCAGTCAATACTGGAAATCCAAATGCTAATCAGAATGCACCCTCTGATGCTGCTCCAAATGTAGGCGGACCATTTGATGGATCAGGCCTTGGGGCTTCTTTGTTTCCTGGTCTTGGAAGTGGCGGGGGTCTATTTGGAGCTGGCCTTCCGGATTTTGAGCAGGTCCAGCAGCAGTTGGCTCAAAACCCCAATATGATGAGAGACATGCTGAATATGCCTCTCGTTCAGAATTTAATGAATAATCCAGAAATCATCCGTAACATGATCATGAACAATCCTCAAATGCGAGAGATCATGGACCGTAATCCAGAGCTTGCCCATGTTCTCAATGATCCTGCTACTCTTCGTCAGACAATGGAGGCTGCACGAAACCCTGAACTTATGCGTGAGATGATGCGTAATACTGACAGGGCAATGAGCAATATTGAATCTTCTCCCGAGGGATTTAACATGCTGAGGCGCATGTATGAAAATGTCCAAGAGCCTTTCCTAAATGCAACAACTATGGGTGGAGATGCAAGAAGTGATGTGGGTTCAAACCCGTTTGCAGCTCTTTTGGGTGCCCAGGGTGCAGGGCAAGGCAGAGATCAGTCAACTAATCCTCAAACTACTGGTTCTGAGGCGACTGCCAACACACCTGCTCCAAATACTAATCCACTTCCCAATCCTTGGGCTTCTGCTGGCAGTAAGCTATTATCATTTCATATCCTTTGATTGTACATGCTTTGCTTGCTTTAGACATGCTTAGTTACTTTGCCTCTTTGTTTTTTTGGGGATAACGGTGGTGTCTGGGCTGTGCACCTCGACTATTCCACGGAGTACTGGTTACCTCCCACAAATACATGTAACGGGTAACGTTGCCGCCATAGCTTTGGCAAATGAGAAGAAATTACCCATGCTTTTTTGTTTCTCCTGGCCTTTGCCTCTTTTTTTATTGAAGTCAGGTTTCACTTATAATAGGCAGCCACTTCTCTTCTGCTTGTGGGGTCTGGAAGAACTTTCTTCTTGGCTGCTTTGATTGGCTGTGAACGACTTGTGCAATGTGTGTCTTGAATTTACACACCAGGGGTAGCATTGCCCACTGCAAACAAAATGTTAAGTTCTCATAAGCTTCTCATGCTTGATTTACTAGAAATTTCATCCTCCATGCTGTATGCATAATTCTATGTTACATTTAGGAGCTTTGAGCTGGCAACATTTGGACATCAGAGTATTTCATAAGGTTTTCTTGTTGGCTAGATACAACACATGCTTGTGCATTTGTATATGTTCTATTTTTATTGTTTTTTCCCCTTGCTTTGACTTTTTGCAGCTGGAGCTGGTCAAACTAATACCACTGCTAGGTCAAATACTGCTGAGGAAACCAGAGCACCGCCGCCTGCTGGCTTAGGTGGACTTGCACTCCCAGATCTTGAGCGAATGCTGGGTGGCATGCCAGATGCTGCTTCACTAAATCAGATGATGCAGAACCCAGCCGTCTCACAGATGATGCAGTCTCTCCTCTCAAATCCTCAATACATGAACCAGGTATAATTTGTCTTGACTTGAAGCTTGCAGTCATCAAATTTATGTTTTTATTTCCTTAATATATTTCTCTTCTTCTATTTGTCATGGAAAGCTTATTGTCAAGTTCTCATTCAGTAGTATCTTGGTGTTCAGATGCTTGGGCTCAACCCACAGCTAAGGAACATGCTTGATTCTAACTCCCACCTTCGAGAAATGATGCAAAACCCTGAATTTATTAGGCAGATGACCTCCCCTGAGACATTGCAGGTAAATTATTTCTGGTTGCTATCTCTGTCTTGCTTCCTTGAAGTGTATGGTGCATTGAATATGGTGTTTGGCCAACAAATTCCTAATAAATGTGTGTTTCACTAATTTAACTAATTAGCCTCGTTAGAAGGGTAGAGGGGAGGGCCCATTATCCACCGAGTTTAGAAGGCTGTGGTTGGTCCAAAGGGCGGGCCACGGATGGATTTCTCGGTTATCAAAAAAGAAAAAACTAATTAGCCTCGTTACCTACTTGTAGATGAGACAAGCTATGTACATCAGCGTGTCACATTGAAATGATGCTAACCATTAGTTTGGACTGTTGGTCAAAAGAAGTCATTAGCTAACTATGTGTGTCAAAGGGGAAGTGTAAAAAATGGATATAATGCACTTATACATTTCTGATTTGGATTTGGCATTTCTAGATCCACTGCTATACCTCTCAAAATCTTAGAATTTCTCCCATTTTCCATAACATAAAAATTAAGCTGTGACAAAGTTCACTTTCCTTAAAGGGAAGTATACATGTTTGACAAAACTTTTGTCACTGCCATTTCCTATAAAAGTAAAAATTAAGCTGTGATAGTGTCCAGATTCTGGAAAGGAAACTCCAGATATTTGAAAAAATTGTTGTGTTATACCATGGAACTCTATCTTTAGAATTATATCTAGCTCATAATGTTGCCTTCTGATTTTAATTTCTTCACCAATTAAAGCATAGGTTTGTGAATCTTAACGATCTCTTTTGCTGAGGTACAATGCATGTTCCCTTATCATCTTCTGATTTTGTATATAATGAACACAAGAGTCATGCTTTCATCCAGGTGTAGAAATTTACATTTTTAATGCAAGGTAAGGCTGTGTATAATAGACCCTTGTGGTTGGGCCCTTCCCTGGACCCTGCGCATAGCAGGAACTTTAGTGCACCGGGATTGCCGTTGCCCTTTTTTCTTTTTAAGAATCAAACCACTCAAGGCAATAAATATAGGGAGTGTCCTAGTTTCATCCAAATGTTGAAATTGACTTGGTTATCAATTAAACTAAGTGTTAGATATCCCTTGTCAAAAATAAATGAATAATAAGCGTAAGATATTAATATACTTAATAGACGTCACCGTGTGTTTGTTTCTAGATGTGGCTTATAAGATTTACCAAACCTTAAGGTGAGTCCTAAATTTTTAAGTTCTATCTACTATGGAATCTAGAAGGAACACTTTAGCTTTAAAAGGTAAAGTAACATTTCACTGTGGAACTTTGTGCTTTTATCATGATATAGGTGTAGATTTTTGCCATGAGGTGGGTTTGGAAGGTCAACTGTCAAATTAGACGTTTTGATGTGTTTGAACCAAGAGTTTGACAAGTGTATTTTCTCATGCTATAGGTATTTTGGTTTGTAATCTTTATGTGTCCTTTGACTTCTGATTTTTTCTTCTTTCTAGCAACTTATGACTTTCCAGCAAGGGCTTTTGTCTCAACTTGGTCGACAACCAACAAACCAGTAAGTTGATACCTACATTTTAAAGTTCACTTGGCTGGAGATCTGCATGCTTCATGATTTACATTACAAGTTCTGCATATCTTTCTTAATTTCCATTAGCTAGTCAGAATTTCTTTTATATACTTGCAATAAAATTGGAAACTTACTCAAACATATTCACATATTTCAAATTTTCAGTAGTAGAGAATCATCTTATATTCTTAATTAGGAAGGATGAAGGGCATGCTTTACTTTTCATGTTTTAGATCTCCTTTATGGTTGTTGGATCATTTTGTGAATAACTTTATGGTATTTCTGGCTCCATGCTAACATGATGTCTTTTTCCTTCTTTCAGACCGGGTCAGAATGCGGGAGGTGCAGGTAAAATTTTATGTCCTCGAATGCTTGAACCTAAAACCCCTTAACTGCAATGTTACCAGTGGTGTTGTTACTCCGATAAATAGTCATATTCTAATCTTATCTAAGAGCCAATATATTTCCATTACCGTTGTTTTGAGAGTTTGTTCTAGACTATAATTTTTTGTGCGAAAAAGGTCTAGTAGTTATATGATGGAAGCATGCTTAACAATGTGCAAAGTAAGTTCCACACTTCTACCGTGAATGCTGGGCTCTGCTAAAGTTAAACATATTTACAAAACCAGTGTTGCACACATGCGGATGCTAAACTGAATGTGTGGTCATACAAAGATTGGATAAGATTAAAATGACCATATTCGCCATAAGGTTTGAGTAGCACGCATTGAGGATAAAATGAGAGAAAATTGATCGAAAATTTATTTTTGGTATTACACTTCTTGTCTCTGAAGGAGGCCCAGCGGGGCACTGACCAGACTCAGGCCCTCAGAATAAGAGGGTCCTTTCGAACAAAATCTAGATAAAGAAAACAGGTTGAAATAACTAGTTATAGTAAGCATGAAGGGGCTAAATTAAATGAAATATGTTCTCTTTATACATATTAAAAAGCACTTACCTAAGGCTCAAATTAAAAACCAGTGCTCTTAAGACTAAAAAGTTGGGTGGGAAGGGGAAAAGCCCTCCGTTCTTGGTTTCCAAAATTACTAATTACTTTTGTAATGACAATTGGAATTGTATTGCATTGGTATGCTTATGTCCTGCGTCAACCTAGAATCATGTGGAAAAGGTCACACGAGACCAGTGGTTTTTTTGGAATCATAGTAGACTTGGCTGAATATACGACACAATAAGAAAAAGATTCATATAGGTGATATCTACTAGTTGAGAATAAGTTTTAGTCTTGTTATAGAACTTCAATTATTATTATTATTAAGATGATATGCTCCCTTGGTCCCATTTATGTGGCACCGTTTAACTTGGTAAGGTGTTTAAGAAAAAAAAGGAAGGCTTTTAAAACTTGTGGTCTTAAACAATCTTTAGATACGTGTGTGGTTGAAAATAATTTCATTTGAGGCAAAAGGGGAATTAAAAGTCAAATTGCTTCTAATTTTAGCAAGGTGACATTCTTTTTGGGACGGACTAAAATGGAAAGGGTGCCACATAAAATGGGTTGGAGGGAAGTATATAAACTTGTTTTTCACTTTTCTTTTTATTTGGCATGAGTTGAGTTTATTTGGAGAAGTAGATAGGAGAACGAATTGAACGGTGACTCATTTTCTTACTATCAAGTGGCATTCAGCTCTTTTTGCTCAGGGGACATCGTCGTAGAACAATGTCGGGGACAGAGTGATAGCCTTCCGTTGGTTATGCCTTTTAAGTGTCGGTTGTTCCATATCCAACTCATATTGCATGCCAACTCCAACTTGTCTGGGAGTATTTAGGCGTAGTAGTTGTTGTAAAAAGATTTAATATTTTATCAATTTGCACCTTTATTTCTTAGGCAGAAATTCCTTGTCATTTTATCGGTTGCGGCTGGTTTCCTAGGTAAGTCAATAAATAGCTTGATGTTGTGGGATTTAAGTCAGTATACAAAAAATCAAGAGCCTACACCAAATTATTATTTTTGATAATACCTTGTGATTTATATCAAAAGAATCTCGTGGCTGCACCAAATTGATTCAAAACCAAAACTAGGCCCCAAACTGTCAAATCGTTTTCTATCCATCGAAAGCTTTCTCATGAAAGGAGTCTTGATGCTATGTTAAGGGTTGTGCTACCATGTTGAGGTGATGCATTTAAGGGAAAGCTATTGGGGGTGGGTGGTGTAGGTTGGGGAGGCTGGGAGAAGGTTTGGGGGTGGTGGGGACACACGGGAATGGGTGTTGTAGGGTTGGAACTAATGGAGTGGTGTAGTTTCTCAATACAGCCCCATCATCCATCGTGTGATCTGATAATTGCCTTTCAAGGGGACTAAGGCATGTGGAATCTGAACATTGGATGCATTCATCAGTTGTTGCTACTTTTTAGATGAAACAGCATGTAGATAGTAGTCCCAATTTTGACACACATGGCCTCTAGTTGTACTAATATATACTCAGCTTTAGTGACATCCTTCAGCATCCCTTCGTGAAATGCCAAGATTTGAAATGTAGTTATATTAAGATACAATCGCTTCAGTACAATCTGTGTAGGGGGATGGATGGTAAGTTCTGATTCTTTTTCTGGTTTCTTGTGATATAGAGTATAGTACAGTGGTGAAGGACAAGTACATTGCTATTTTTGCATACTGCTGTTTAGTTTGACTCACATCATTACGGTTCTTTCAATACTTGCAGCCCTTGACAACAACATGGGAATGGAAATGCTGATGAATATGTTTGGTGGACTTGGGTCAGGGGGTTTGGGTGGTGTCCCCAACAGATCCAATGGTTAATTTTTCTCCTCTCTATTTAGTCAAACTCTCTCAAATTTGAACCTGTTCTCATCTTTTTCATACTGATGTCTTGCTGTAGTGCCTCCGGAGGAATTATATGCCACTCAGCTAGCACAGTTGCAAGATATGGGTTTCTTTGACACTCAAGAAAATATCAGAGCATTGATTGCCACTTCTGGCAATGTTCATGCCGCAGTAGACAGACTTCTTGGAAATCTTGGACAATAATGTTTTATCATTCTCTTTCATATGACTATAGCTTCTGATGGGGACAAGATAAAGTCGGTTTATTTGGACACGACGAGCATCAAATCTTAATCGTAAGGAGCATTGAGTTTTAGTTGGAAATATTTATTTGAAGTTTATTTTTGGAAAGGACTCTCAACTGTTGTCTCTCATTCTATTTTTCCCTTGGACCCCCCTCCCCCCTCAAAAAAAAGAAAAAGAAAAGGGAAATTGATGGAAGAACATGTTGTTTTGTCCCCTGTACATACGATGTTAAAATTGGTGTATTATAATTTGTACTTCACTTTTGTCTAGCATCTCTTTTTTGATATGCTAGGCTAAAGGAATTTGCTTGATACTTAGTTAATTCATGTGTAGTTGTGCTTCAAGTTTTTTGTGTGCTATGCTGTGATGGTTGGTTTTGTCTCTCAGTTATTTTATGAGTGGGATTTTAGGCACTTTTGCTGATCATGGTGTCTGGTTTATTGCTGCTTGGCTTGTGCAAGCAGGTGAGTAATATAAAAGAATGCTTGTCTTTTATATTTCTTTAATGAGAAGTTTTCATAGCCACAATAAGTCGTTATGCCATGTGTAAGATCAGAAGTTGTAAATTTATCTTTTTAATCTTTTCTTAACGGGATCAAATATAGCTGACAAGCAAAATTGAAAGGATGAATAAATTCTTGGAAAAATTACGTGAAGGTCTTTAAATTAATATTTATCAAAATTAAATATAATTTGTTTTATTACCATTTATAGCAAAAGGTAGCAATGGGAGATTGGAGAGAAAATTGAGCAAAATTTAATAGAAAAAGTGGAGAAAAAATTGGGATAAAAATTAATTCGCTATATATGGTTAAAAAAAATTATATTGCTATAAATAATAAGTATTTTCTAAATATGGATACATCAGTGGAATATATGAGTTTAAGTTATATATATATACATCATCAGTATAATTTTTTCACTATTAATAAAGTCATTCAAAAGATATTTACGTACGTACCTTTAAAATGTGACACTCATAATCTTGAAAAAAAATTAATTGATTACCTACTGCAACAACTAAATGCATGTGAGATTTGACCTGACTTAATGATGTCAAAATTCCTTAGATACACACTTGGAAAAAGCAGTCTTTCCAAGTCAATAATTGTAATTAAGGTTGATTATATTATTGGAATTAAAGCTTACATCTTATATGTAACAATACTAATTTCACAATGTTTCTAAACTCAAAATTACAACCAAAATGAAATTAACAAAGAACTTGCAAGTCAACAATGAACTAGTAAAACAAAGAAACTATTGAAGCACATAACTAGAACGGAGATGAGAAGTTTAGACTCAAGAAAACATTTTTCTCAATAATGTGCTAAATCTCTCAATCACATACTACACATCCTTTTGATAGAACCGTTCTCACACCTACTACCCAACCAAGTCCCAAATTAACTCGGGGAAACTTACATAGATATACTAGATTAAGAAAATATTTACTATTTATAGCAGTTGCAATTTATTTTCGCTGAATACTTACAATATATTTACTCCCTCTGTCCATCTTTACTTGGCCCCTATACTATTTTAGGATGTCCAACAATACTTGTCCAGTTTATGAAA